>JAPYYS010001017.1:0-83823 GCA_030522525.1 Campopleginae sp. 14b
CGACCATCGCCGAAATGTAATAATTACAAGAATTAACAGTAAGATTAGATTTTTACTTTTGTTTTTTTACAGCTGTAAAGCCATTTTCGTGTAGGCAAACATAGGTCGAAAATATCTACCAGCAAAAATAATTTGTTCGTCCAGCTAAAATAATTAGCTCATCCAGCAAATATGATTTTCTCGTCCAGCAAATACGTTTGCTGCTGTAACACTTTGTTGCTGTTCGAGGAACATTTCCGTGCATGCTACGGGAGCAACAGTTCTTTGCTCCTGCGGCAGATGACATTTGACATAAAACTTTTGTTGCAGCAGCAAAAAAATTTGTTGTCACTATATCAACAAAGAAAATTTGTACCAGTAGCGTGGCGTACGCTGTCGCAACGAAAAATTTTCTCTCCGTGAAGTTTTTAATGTAAATGTACGAACAAGCATCGTGCGTTCCTTTAATTGAAAAATAAGAGAAACAAGCGCGTTAATAGATATGTTGAATCCACGAAAAGGCAATCTCGAGTCTCGCCAATTTTCCGGATTGAGCACAGATCCAGAAGTAAAGAATAGTCGGTGCTTTTCATCTGCTTTAAAATGCCCCGCGTCTCTCTCAACAAACCCTCTTGTATTTCGTTCTTCATTTTGTCATCTGGTTTCTTTTACCCTCTTTGGAAAGTCTCCGGTGTCTCGGAGATATCGGAAGGAAATCACGTATTATACGTAAGTACGAAGAAATTCTTGCAGCATTCCCGGAAGGAAAGAGTCGGATTGTGGAGAAACGCCCGAGCGTTTTCCAGCCCGAATCCTCCTCTACTTCTGGCTCGTTTTTTTTTCAACTTTGTCCTCTATCCAGCTTGTTTCCTCTTTCCCAACATCCTCCTCAAACTCTTCATATTTGTCTCTCGCTCGCTCCCTCTATTTTTATTCCTTCCGACTTTACGACCAGGGCATTCGGTTTCTCCCTTTTTATTCCCGATTGCGAACTGCGGGCGCATTTCTTTGACGCGCTTTGCGATATTGCAGAAAATTTTCGACAAGAGGGACACGGATCCCAGTGGGTTTAAAAATAACTCAGGCTCTCTATACACGACTTGAAAAAGATGTGTGTACATAGGTGACTCCAGCGAAAAGTTATGCTCAAGTGCTTGAAATTCAAACTTGGTGGCATATATATTGTGAAAATTGAAAAATCATACAAATATTTTTCTTCGCGTTTTCTACCGACGATGCAAACTTCATTGCTCGCCCAAAGTTTCACATCCAAATGCAATGAAATTTTTATAATGAGAATAATAACGATAACAATGCTGAAAAGAAATCCGAATGCTGAAAGAATCGACAAAAGCTTTCAATTTTTCCAATACACGATTCATGGATGTCACGCGTCTCATTTCAACGGCTCCGACGTATATAGAAAGCCCGGAGTAAAGATACGTCGGAAAGGTGGAAAATTCACAAGAGGATGATATGGCATTGACATTTTTGTTGTACTTTCATCGTTTAGTCTGACGTACAACGCGGCGTTCATAGAAACGGTAAAAAAGGACGCGAATGTTGGCTCGCCATTGGTTAGAACGACCCCCTCTTTGGTAAATCAGAGGGTGCTGCGTCCCGTATATCGGCTCGTCTTTCTTCTTCCCTCTGTCGTCACTTTCCACCCTCGGGTTTGTCGACAAGTTTTTCCTTTTTTTTTTTTTTTTTTTTTTTTTTTTCTTTTTTTTTTTTTTTTTTTTCGTTTTGCCCACAATTTTACTTCTCCCTGAATCTCCCTGGGCAACACTTCGTTATCTTCGTCGAAGAGTTCACTCTGCAATGGAGAGGCATCCGCGTAAAGATACGAATTAAGGAGCGAAAGGGAATATGGAGTAAGAAACGAAAAAAGCGAAAGAGAGACGAAGGAGTCATGTTCATGAGATGGAAAAGGCGCTATGAAAAAATAAAGAGTCACTTCGTACATAATAATACGTGCTTTACAAACGAAAGAAAATGAGGATAAAAGATGACGGTAAAAGTGAAAGGTAGCGAGAAGAGATGCGCCGTGGGCATATAAAAAAGTTGGAATCAACCAAGACCACGAAAAGTAAAATGAAATTGGTAAAAGAGTCTCAAGTGCTCTTTGAGCAGTCACAGTCGGTCTTTCCCTCTTTCTCATTTTCTCAATCTTTTATTCCACTCAAGAAAGCCTCAAACTTGAATTTTTATGTCGCCGAGAGTAAAAAAAAATGAAAAAATTATGTTGGGAACGTGCGAGCGTAATTTATTCCTGTAAGGAACGACAAAAGGAATTTCGGACTTGAGTAAATCGATAAAATAAAATTTATAATTACACGAATAAATTGCAACCATAATAGGAAGGGCAAAGGGCCTCAGGTAACGTCTATTCCGTCGGTACAGTTTACGATTAACAAAATGCGTGGATGCCCCACACAACCTACTCTATACCCGGTGCATTAAATTCGTGGCAACTTGTCACAACACTAGGTCAACAAACTTGATTTTTATTATGACACTGAAGTTCGCAACATCGAGCTTCAACGAAAAATACATTTTTCTATTTATTTTTTATTACATTTCAAAAACCATGACAATTTTCGTATCGATTTTCTCTTTGAATCTAAGAAAAAATGGTTTTATTGTCTTGACGAAATATTGAATAAGGATCGTGAGTTCTGGTCGCAAAAAAAACAAACAAAATTTCGCTGCATTTCAACGATGCAAACTGCAGCATCAACAATCGCGCCTCTCCGCCGCTGTCATGGGAGGGAGGAACACATTGAAAAACGAAGATAAAGGCTCGAATTTAATGGAAAAAAAACTTGATAGTTGAGTCCGCTAGCAAGGTTTCAAAATCGAACCGTTTTTGTCTAACGCACGGTAATAAACGATGGCTCATAACTTTCTTCTCCTTTGCTTCAAATTTGCTGACACGCTTCTGGTACAGATAGTGCCAATCACAGAATGAGATACCGTATCGTATTATTTATGCACATTTCTGTGTCTATATGTATATACAAAGATGTGTATACATATCTAGATAGGAAAACAGATGCATATATATATATATATATGTTGTATATATATATTTATATTGTAGACATGAAGCCGGAGGGATTTGCGGAGCACAGCGATGGAAAGTCGGTCGGCCCGACACCGTTTCGCTGTGAGGAACTGGGACAGAAACGGCGCGCGCGAGCAAGCCGCTTATATTTACGATCGAGGTTATACGCGAGTCGTGAGGAAAAAATGTGAGAAGGAGGAGCAGCCGGATGGAGAGGAAAGATGTTGGGAAGGGGAAAGAGAGCATGGAAGATACAAAAATTGAAGGAATTCCCAGCGAGATTTAAAAATTGTTTTCTTCTTCTCTCTATTATTTTCAACTTTATATCCTTGAATATGAAACGGGATTTAATTTCCTCTCTTAAATCAACTGTTACATTTTATATCCCTTGCATTTCAACTGGGAATCCGTTTCCGATAGTCATTCGACGCGCGATCGTTTTAACAAAGCCGTCATTTGATTTAACAGTTTGAAGGAATTAATTTTTAAGAATTATCGTTTCACATTACGCGATCGATTAGAGTTAAACTGCTCGTTGAAATCGTTAATTTGCCATCAGTAACGTAGCCGAAATTTATGAGAGTTTTTTTAATCCTCTAATAAAATTTGAGAAAACCGACGACGTAAGTCGCTCATCGACACAAACTTCTGTAGCGTTATTCGAGATCGAGGAAATGTCTCCAAAAACGCATAACGCGTGCTGGCATGAGCAGCGATGAAACTTTCAACAGCAGCGAGAGAACGCGAGAGAAAGGTTTTCGAAGGAGTGATATTCGGAGTAGGAATGAGGCTCTCGCCAAGGTTTTTCATGCAAGATGGCGCGAGTCGCGGCCACTCTTGCTATTTGGTCTTTCCCTCAAAACTTCCGTATATACATACAGTTTTCACGCGCGATCTGACACATTAATCATAAAAGTTTCAAGCTCGTTGGTTCTTGGGAAAGTTTGAGCGCCAAAGAGTCCAGAGTTACAACGACCATTTGCCAGAGAAAAAGAGATAAAGAGCGAGAAAATGTAGATCGAATATGAAGACGGTGAGAGAAAAGGAACATGAGTCTGCCGCAGCGAATGTTAACGAGACTTTTGTTTTTTTTTTCTTTTCTTTTATTTCATTTATATTTGTGAAAAGTTTTATTAACTTGTCCCATGAACCTCAAATCGGTAAGAGCAAGAATACTTCGTCGGGTGCGACGAAAAATACAAGAAACCTTTTGTTTCTGTGAAGGAATGCTCCGTGTGTTCGAAGAATGACTGAATTGCGAAGAAAAATTGATTGGTCAGGGCAGAAAAAGCCTCAAACGTATTCACATTTCCGCTGAACGTGTGTACGAAGACAAAAATGGAAGAATATATACGAAACATTGCGGTGTGCTTGGCCAAACTAAATGAAATATTGAGGAGTCGTAGTAGGACCAAGGTAACCGGGTTTCCGGTAAAAAGCAGCATACAAGTATAGTATATGGGTTCAAATAGAGTGCCTCAAAGTGAGTGTGCACATGGACAAAGAAGAAATGTATAGTTGACCGAGAGGACGATGATGAAAAGGGGGAGCCAGAGAAAATGAGAAAAGAATGAAATAAAGGGTAAAGAGGCGCGGGAACGGCAGGTTGAAGTGTCGGGGATCAGACAGCGGAAGGGGAGAAGAGAAGCATTGGTAGTGAGAAAGGAATTACTACAAGAATTCCTCGCGCAGAGTGTCGAGATAGTTTCAATCGAACAAATTGAGGCAATCCATTTTCCAACGGAGCGTCGAGCTGCTTTTCTCTTTCTCCCTTTTCCTCGCCATATATGTGAGTCTTTATCTGCTCTTTGGCTCTTTCTCTTTCCTGACAGAATGACCGGGCTTTTGTGCTGAGCATTACTTGCATCGGATGTTTCCGGTATAAGCCCAGAGAGTACAAAGCGAATTTGAGACTCGATTGCTTCGTTAATTACCATAGATCGGAGGGACTGTGAAACTTGGATTTATATAGTACACAAATGGGACCACAACAGCAGCTCTGGGATGGCACTTCGTTAAACCAAGGCTGCGCAACTGACTTCGCGCAGTTGACAAAGTAGCAGCAAGCGCACGCATTGACGTCACACAATCCCACACGACGCCAAAGGTTCCTCCCCTCCCACTGAACCGAACAGGAGACGAGGCGGAACGATCGATACTAAACACAAATTGCACCATACACATTGAGGATTGTCGCTCAAACCCAACGAATCCAAGTCCTACGGTCTATGTAATTATCGCGATGATTAAATGAAAGTTAAAGGCTTGTCTGTTGAGTACACGATCGACACATGCGGATTGAGCAATTCATGTGATACAAGCTGGTATCCTGCAGTCTGGTAGGCTCGCGATAAGAAAGTCTATTTCTCATGGACGTGTGAAACAAACATCAAAATGTAGCCTTAAACTTGAATGACTCGTCGCAACGTTGAGATTCAAAGCAAAATGCATTTTCGATGAATTATTTATTAAATTTTGTGAATTATGGCACTTTTTCGTGTCGATTTAGTTTTTCGGTCGCAAGAGATGATCGTTTTATTATCCGGACCAAAAATTGGAAAATAATAACGAGGCACTGCATTCCAACGATGCAAACTTCACCATGATTAAACTTTCTGATTCCATTCATTTCTGTAGAAATAATCTTCGAGTTTTATTCCGGATTGGTTATAAAAACTTGGATAAAAAACCGACGACGATCGAGTAATCTAAGCCTATGATGCCTCATGAACCCTCGTCGCGTGAAAAATTTGTTGAAATCGATTGAGTCTAAAAAGCGATGAAGAGATTCGGAGAGATAAATTTTGGTTGGCCAAAGTTTTTATAGATAGATCGATATCCTGTTTGCCACCAGGACGAGCCGTGAAATTTATTCTTCATCGTCGATAGACCATCGGCATAATCTCTCTTTCGATTTATCGCGTATTATATATCCATCTTCATTTTATCCGATTTCTATTTGCGCGAAATAATGCCACTCAAATGCATATAGATATATCGATGTGGATGGTGAAGCACTACGTTGCTTCATCCCACGAGAATCGAGTCTATATGTCAAACCGGTGAGTTTCGATAGAGGGAGAAACAAAAATGAAAGAAAAAGTAAAAAAAAAAAAAAAAAAAAAAACAGCATCGCTCGAGGGAAGAGCCATATTCGATGGTCAACTGTGTGCGCTCGCCCTCCTCCATCGATTCGATTCGCCGGAGCGATATCGCTCTGCAGGATGACATATATATCAGCTCTGATCACCACTTTCCCCCTTTTGCTCAGCTCTGTTTCTCTTTCTAACTCTTGCAGCAATCCGGTCTTTATATATAGCGCGCGCCGGTACAGCCAAACCGTAAAACCCTCGACTGGACCTTGTACATTATTTTTTAGCCATTTTTTTCGATGTACTATTCGCGCGCGCTGCTGCTATAAGCCGATTTGCTCTGGCGTGATTCTAACGCGTCGAAATGAACTGCTTTGTTAGGCTTGAAAATCGATTTGAACAATTATCTGGATCGTGACCAGCCGGGGCCTACGTGATGGCCGGAAATGTGCACTCCTCACTATAATATCGAGTGTCGCCCCTCGGTGCACACTGTTTAAAACTCGAGTCGATGCTAATCCTGAAAAATATTTGACTCAAAACTCGGGAGATATGAAAATCTTATAGAAAGAGATTTTTAAGTAATTACTGGGGAGAGTAGCTTGTTTAAAAAATGTCAAGCCAGTGAAAGAGGGTCGAAACGAAAATGGATTGCTTGTTGAATGAACGCCGATTAAATATCAATTTGTGAGAACCTTGAGTAAAGATTGGATCGTTTAAACTGGATTACTGTAAACCTCCAGGCACCAAACTTTTAAAACTCGGTTAATTCGGCGTGGTGAACGTAAAATATCAAGAGAGCGCGACGCACTTGGAATGTTCTGAAACGAAAGCTTTTAATATCTCCCAAACGATCGAAACAGCATTGACCCACTTAGCGAAAAGAAGACTGTGCTCGTATAATTGGAAGCATCGAAAAAATATTAGTGTGCTCGACAAATTGAACCAAAACTTCCGGAAGAGTCATATAATTGTCGCACACATTGACGTTATGTAGGAGAGAACACGATGGTGCGCGATATAAACAAGTCGCTGAACCGAAAGGATGAACAGGCAGGGCTGAACGATACGAGAAAATAATGGGCGTAAAGTTGTCGACTGTACAAACTAGTCGTGAACACAGTGCGTCAGTGAAGAAACTATGTACATTCATATACACATATCCAAGTGAAATATCCAAAGTATATACGAAGGAAAGCGAACATATCCATACGTGTGTGAAAATATTTCTCTACAGGTATATATGCGAGAGTTGAAGTTGAAGCTGAGACTCGTATATCTGAGCGGGCAAGGAGAAGGAAACTTTTCGCGTTCCGCTAAATCTTCTCGCAACAAGTTCATCGTTAAAGAGCAGCCAGAACAAGTGAAGCAGAGAGGCAAAGAGAAGAATGAGAAAAAAGCTTGAGAAAGAGCGAGAGAGAGGAGAGAGAGCGAGCGAACAACACATTTAAACCTGCTACTCTGGCACATGAACGGCGGGAGCGAAAATAGTTGGGAGCAAGGTGGTGGTACTTGCGGCAGCAAAGCTGTACATCAGCTCGAAAAATTAAAGGGGCCTGGAGTTGTGTGCAAACGAAAGTGAGCGAGTCTGTGATTCAAAGCTGATGCCTCTTTATTCATGCACACATATTTATATATTCATGGGCTGTAATAGATTGTGCACAAGACGCGTTCAACAGACGTACACCAGGCGGATAGAACGAGGGTTTCGGTGCGTTAATGCTGCATCAGCGAGAACGGTGACGACGAGAGCCACCGCCGCACGCTCGACCACGAACTCGCTCAAGGCAAACTCACTCGATTTCACATCTACACGTATGAATTTCTATGACAAATATATCTACAAACATGAGAAGTGAATGGATGGATGAAAACCTAATAGTTCACCGGGTGCGCGCACTCACTCACGAATATTGTGAACAAGAAAACGCGAACGGCGCGAAAGACTTTGCCACATACTGTTACGGACAGTTTCCATTTTTTCTCAACTGTAATACAAGCTCGACGTATATTAAGTATGAAGAGTATTATTTGTTGATTATCTTTAATGGAATTATACACTGGACGCATTCGTTGCGATCATGACCTATATATTTGCATGGAGCAGTGTTTGAGAAGCAAAAATATGAAGAACTGATAAACGAGCAATGGGCTTGAAAGTCGGCTGACTTAATTGGCCCATGGCCAATGCAGTAATAACGTATCGACTGATAAACCAATGAATTTGCTATTTTTTCAAGCTTCATTCGGTTAAAATTCCGGCACGCGACCCTTTCCAGTGGTTTGAAAAACAAAAAACGTCGCAATTCTTGGAGTGCATCAAAGTCCGAGGCAAAGTTATGCATGAACTCGTACGCGTGCAATCGACACTCGATCGATATGCTACCACGACTTACCCACGGATGAGGTTTACCGGAAGCAAAAGCACAGAGCTGCGGCTGTATCAACGAGACACCGTGTTCGGTTACAGGTGTGGAATTGCCGAACGTATATTGTGGTTTGAAATGCGATAGAATACACGTCGTACATCGTGGAAATATATTTGAAAAACCACTGCAAATGTGAGACCGAAAAGTAACGATTAATAAAAAAGTAAATACGAGAAAAAAAATGGAAATTATGTTGAAACGTCAAAAACGTTTCGGTCTCGTTTCGTGTTTTGTGAGATATCTTCATATCACATGATTATTGTGCAGCAGTGGAACTTGCGATCGTCATATTTCCTTGATTTTAGAGTAAGGTTAGGGTCGCCGTAGCGCACTGGCAAATCTCCAAGTGGACCCTTCGAACGTCAGTGGTTTAATTTGTTAAATGTAGTTCTTTATTGGATATTTCCTGCTCAAGCAGGATTCCGTAATTCAATTCAATCAAAGCATCGTCGAATACACATTACAGATTCCGTGTACAGAAAGAGTTGCGGTATCGGGGGTGAAAAGGGAAAGGGATGAAGCGAGCGAGAGAGAAAAACTACGATTTGACGTTTGACCGAAAAAACAAGACACACACGGAGTAACGTCACATGCAGTGTCTACCTCGCTTGTTCGCGTTAGACTCTTGAATTATTTATATATTCGCACGTTGGTTTTCAAGCATAATTGTCATGTGTGCGACGCAGGAGACCCATCATTAATATTCATGGAAGGAGAAAGCTGTGTTAATGGCGAGCCAAACGACGTAGCCTCTCGCTTTTACAAATAATTTGTCAAATATGGACGTAAACAAAAGATGAAACCACTTGTTAAATCGATAAGAGGAAGATACGGAGTTTGAAGAAATGTGTGAACGAATGAAAGGGAGAAGAGCAGAAAAGCTGGCCGGTGCGAAAACAATAATGGCGGTTGCGTATGAGCAGCAAGCGATAAATGAGCCTGAGAAGATGAATTTCTCTATACGTTGGAATACAGAAACATGTGTGCATCGAGGCCAAAGGTGAAATCATTATTCACACGAGTCCGAGGCTCAACAACAGCGCAAGTCCGTGTTATATGGTAGAATAGTCAAAATCATATGAATCGATAAACCGGTAAATAATCAATTGAAAAAAAAAAGACGCGAGCCTGCGAAACTTTCTCAACTCAACCTCATCGTTGTACGTAATATATGTCTAGATCGATAGAAAAAAAGAATGCATTTGAAAAAAGTAGCGAGGAAAGATAAAAATGTATCTAAAGCCCCGACTACGAAAGATCGACAACTTTTCCTACGCCCAAACTATCCATGTGACCTCCAATATTCGTTCGAGTTTGCTCAATTTAGCAATTCGTACTTACTCCTGCGAAAATAAACGCACACATTCGCCCTCACAGGTATTCATTCCGATAACTTGTAGGAAAAGTAATAAAGTATGGATCGATGGAACATGTAAAAAAAAAAAAAAAACTTCATCGCCACGAAGTAAAACACATTTCACGATCGCTTCGTTCGCAACTTATTTTATATAATACGAGACTCTATATCAAATATTTCACGTTTTATGATCACCGCGAAGGAGAGAGCGGTAAAGGGTGGGAGAGAGACCAGGGGATGGCAATAAAACAATGTTTTCGTGGACATTGTGAATAATATGCGAGAGTCACGCCTCCCAGTGTTTTTCCCTGGATCCATAAATTTCCTCGTGCCTTTTTATTACGAGTTAAATTCATTTATAAACGGGCTTTGAATAACATGAAAAAACAAATGATATGTAATTATCTTCGGTATGGGAAAGAGATCAGAGGTAATGAGAGCGAGTTCTTACATAAGAGAAACTGCGGTGTATGGCTATGGAGTGTACTAAAGACTGGAAGCAAAAGTATTTACGATAAAAATGAGGGAAAGGTTACGATCGACTAGACACCGAAGAATTCCCTTGGAAAGACGATAAGAATAACTTGCTGTACGCGATTACAGGTGTACAAGAAGGATCGTATACAGCCCGAGGGAAGCCACAGTTACAAAGTCGCGTTTTTCGTTCGAAAGCTTAACTCCTTCGCTTCTACGCTCTGGTGTGTCAATGACCTCCGCTAGAAATGCTATAAAATAGTGTGGAAACAACACTCATCTTGTATAGTAAAAAAGTTTCTATATGTGTATATATATATATATATATATGTGTGTATAGTTATTAGGTGAGGTCGGTGTGTAGAGCGAGCGAGAGAGTGAACGAGTCGAAGCAGCGCCGCGCGCGCAAAAGAGCAATGTGTCGGTAATACACTGTTAAATTCCAGTGGTGCTCCTGCTGTTTTCTCCTCTTCGTCTCCCACGTCGTACGGGTCTTCTCTCGCGAACACGTTCTCCGGACGATTCGCCAAGAGATCCGGGACCAGTCAAGAGACGAGGCCCTCAGGGCGAAAGAGGAAGAGAGAGAAAGAGCAGATTGTCTAATGACAATTCTCGCAACTTAATGACTCTCCGTACGAGGAGATTGAAATAGCTCGTGCTTCGTGAACATTTTCTCAATAGAGTTACGAGAGATTTCATTTCGCGAACGGCGGACGCGATGTACTCGCGAGGCATAATTACAGTTTTCACATTTTTTTTTCAAATCTCCGCGACAACTGCCCCATTTCTGTATCGAATTCCCTACACCAACAACTTCAGGCTAGAATACAATGTCCCGAAATATTCACGACACAAAAGTTTGTAGCGTTGGGCTCCAACGAAAAATATGTTTTTCTATTTATTTTTTGTTCAATTTCAAAAACCATGACTCGTGCGTTCTGGTCGAAAATCGAAACAGAATTTCGTTGCAATCCAACGATGCAAACTTGAGCATCGTGATATTTCAAAATATTTTTAAACCGAGAAAAACAATTCGATAATCAATAACAAATGCAATGCCTCAAGCTCCGTGATGTCTCAAGATAAAATAATGACCGAAAATTTCAGCCAAAAATGTATATGCTGCTCAATTTTTTTCCTCGTAAACTTTCATACGTGCGATCCTGTGCACACGAGCTCATTTTGTCTCGCGCCCGGGAGCCTGTCCGCGGCAGTGCTGTTTAAGTTTTAACGGAGTGAGAAAAAAAAATGAGAGAGCTTTTCATTCTCTCCCTCCAGTTTGCATAGTCACTCCTAAACTATAGAGAAGAGCAAAAAATAGAGACTACGAGGAGAAGAAAGTAAATACGCGCACAAATGTGTTGGAGTGTACGGGCGCACATGCTTCTCCACAGCGGAGGTTTTGCGCCGGCGTGCCACATGGCCGCCACCTTGGCAATGCGTTGACCCTAAAGTAGCACGGTCGTCAAGTGTATATTGTTACATATATATACATAGCACTTATACCACAATGTATACGAGAGTAGCGAGCACACGGATTATACACTGGTTTCGTCTGGTCGTTGTCGCGTTCATCGTCGTCGTCGTCGTCGCGACGTCGTTATCGTCGACGTCGTTGTCGTCGTTATCCTTTTGTACCGTTCGCTCTACGAGTATGGAATCCCGTTGTTTACAATGTTAACCGAGGACCCGCTGACTTGGAAAAGTGATGGCGTTACTTTTTTTTTTCACCTTTCGACGAATGGATGTGAATTCATAAGCATCAATAATATTAGCAACGCGAACGGACGGAGAAGACTTTGAAATATTAAAAGTCACGTCAGTCGCTCGTCATCGAGCGATGTGTCGAAGGAGAAAAAAAAGCTCAAATATCCGCGTCTGCCGAACATCAATTGCGGACCATGACGATAAAAAATTGAGTCACGGTTTTGTCGAAACACTTGTACTCATAACCTCGCGAGTCTATACGCACTCTTCTTTTTATTTTTTCGTATCTCTAAAAAAAAGTTGCTCCGCCTCTCCGGGGATCAGTCGATAAGATATATTAGTTTGTATATACGTTGAGTGTGATGTCACGGAGATAATAAATAAAGACGAAAGGAACGATTATAATTGCGCGCGATATTTGTGAGCACCAGCTGTTTTATCACGTGATCTCTCTACGGATGGAAATCTCAATGCCGAAAGCCGATAGTCATAAAAGCACCTTAAAGCATCAGTATAGCCGATATGAATCGTTTACTCGAAACATTGAAAATGCATTGGAATTTTAAACCAACAACACATTCACATTTTTTTGCCTCATTTTCCGCATGATTAGACATTTTTTCGCATATCTCCAAGCCTCTCTTTATCAAAACGTACACGCTTGATTGGATGTGTGATTCGTCGTGTCTATCTGTACTACATATAGTAGCGTGTAATCAAACGAAGTCATTCGAAAAGTGTCTCGATAAAACCGAGCAACTGTGTATATGCATGACTGTGGAAACGAATATATATATAAAGGTTTCGTTAGTTTCACAGATACACGTTCAAGCTGGACGAGCACGAAACCATGTGAGAAGAAAGCGAGGGAGGAGAGCTCGGTACAGGAGATTGAATACGCTCTCGAGCTGAATATGTTAACGGTAACATATAAGCAAGTGAAATCTATGTTCACTTGTCCATAAGTGTGTACATGTGTGAATGTGGAAAGCGAAGCGTGTGTAGAAAGGTTGTGGCATGTGCCGGTCGTTGATTCCCGAGAGGATCGTCGACCATTGGCTTCAAAGACGTCATTCTACAGCAGCTGATCCACCCACGTAATCGAATGCCCGTTTTCTCTGACTCTCTGTGTCGCGCTGCTTTTTCCTCGATATAAACCCAAGCAAAATTCGGATCGCAGCCAACGATTCTGTTCTCAAGGTTTCTTTAACATTTTTTAATCTTTTTCTGGCAATCTCGTCTCAGCCGCATTGAAATTCAATGATTCAGTCATTTCAATTGGAACACAATTTATTGTAAACCAAAAAAAAACGAATATCCGCTTAAAAAGTTTGTTCAGTAGCACGTAAATTTATATATTCTTGGCAAGCAGAAGCGAACGATGCTACGTTTGTGAAAATGAATGCCTTTCTCAATAAATATAGCTCCCGAGCCGTGAACGATTTTTCTTCATCTATAAAACTTGTCCATTATAAAATTACTCCATCATTCCAAAATGAGAGATAAACTTTTCTGGAAACACCAAGAAGGTGATCCAGAATAAAGTGAAAAGGGGAAAAACAAAAATGGCGGATGTTTTGAAATTTCGTGAAGAATGTTATTCCAACAAATCGTATTATTATTTGCAAGCGACCGCGAGGATCTCGATTTTTAATAACGACAAATTTATATTTGGAAGAAAGTGGAGAAGTTATAATTTTCGCGATTACGATGTTAGCAGCTTATCACCAAATGATAGAAAATCAGCGATTTCATGGTATAACGAAAAGTAGCGTTTTAATCGACAAGTATCAGCATATGCCATTATTCAGTGTGCATATTGATAACAACGCCGAGACGAGTTGGGAATCGCTGATGAAATATCTAATGGCCGATGCGAAAGGATTGGCACGTATGTATGTATATACACGCGCTGGGATATATAATCGCTCGTTCCCCGACTGTGCGCGCTGTTATCGTTCATTCGTTTGGTCCTCTGCTTCTCGACAAATGTCCTATATATG
Organism: Campopleginae sp. 14b; assembly: GCA_030522525.1. Taxonomy (NCBI): domain Eukaryota; kingdom Metazoa; phylum Arthropoda; class Insecta; order Hymenoptera; family Ichneumonidae; species Campopleginae sp. 14b. Next base: position 14,109 of record JAPYYS010001017.1, read on the forward strand.
TCACTGTGCAACCATATGTGGCCATAGAACTGAGCATAGTGTTTTGTTGTCGATTCTAATTGTCGAACGATTAATGGAATTTTTCGTTTGTTATTTAATATTTTTGCCGTTCCTTAATGTCCTCTAACGTTAGCGGAAACAGAATCAAGTCAAATTTATCAAGAATTTTTCATATAATCGATAGGAAATGCAGTTCAATGCAGTTTGATTGGTAAAATGAAAATTGTGATTTGTGATCGTTGAAAAGCATAGGAAAACACGGTTTGAAAAAAGGCGAATAAAAAGACTGAAAATCGTGTTCTCGTTTCGCTGTGTGTGCGATTCGAGGCATCACAAAAATGCGATGAGATACGAAAGTGGCTGCGCGATGGTTGATGATTGAACGTTAAACGTGACTCCACGCTCCACGACGAGGTAACTATACACAGGCTGGATGGAAGTTAACGTATATAGCAAAGTGCATATCGATCGAATCACGAGAGCGACCCACTTGGTTCGAGTCAGCAAAAGACAAGCGTTAAACCGTGGTGAACGTGACCCGGTCAACTAGAGGATCACAAAGCAGGCAGAAAAAAGGGAAACGAGAATAAAAACACATGTATTCGTAAGCGCCCGCATACTTATGTATATATTCATCACCAGAGTATCGAAAAACATGAGTAAAGCTTTGGAAAAACATCGAGAACCTTTTCAGTCGATCTTATGCACGAGAAAATCTTTTGGAAACGTGAAAAAAATGAAATTTAATAAATTCCCAGAGGACGAGATGAAAACTTGTTGATCCTGGCTCGCGGTAATTTTATCATGTTGAAGTTTGCATCGTTGCAATGCAACGAAATTCTATTCTTTCTTGAGCAAAGCGCGTAATTATTTTGCAATATTTCATCTGGAGAATAAAACGATCCTCTCTTGCGACCCGAAAACTAAAGAGATGCACACACAAAATTGCCATTATTTGCAAAAATCAATAAATAATTAACGGAAAAAATATTTTTCGATGAATCTCAAAATTGCAAACTTCAGAATCATATAATTTTTTCTCTCGATACGTAAAATGAGGTAGTTTGTTAGAGTCTATGGCTAAAAGGTCGAATGTTCATTTTTCAAAATGGGTCAATGCGTTCCAGATACTAGATCGCGATCTTTAAGAGATCGATGCTCCTATATCATCGATGAATTTTCAATTAATTGCAATTATAACGAGACGAAGCCTCCAAAAATGTTTCACGTCATAAAAATCAAGGGCTGTGTCGAGGTCCGTGTCAAGCTTCATTGGAGAAGACTGCATACTTATCGGCCCCAGTAAAATGTGTATCAATGCAACACTCGTGGGTGCGTGAGCGACAGAAAACATTTGTGGCGAATGTTCATCGCGTCGTCGGGGACACGAGGAGAGGAAGCGAAGGATGTGGAGAGGAAGGAGATGAAATGATTAAGACTTTCATCTCGTGAGTATATAATCCTCGGCGTATATACGTCGCGTATGTGGTCTCGGAAAAGCAATATGTGTATAAAAGTGTAGAAACTTCCGCGATCGGTGTGACGTTAAAATGGAATGAAGATGAGAAGTGAAGAGAAAGCTTGCGAGAGGGCGAAACGGATAATATGCTGCCGCGATTCTGACGACGCATTTTCGTATCTTTTGCAACTTCGGATCGCAGAGTATATTTTTCTTAAAATGCACACGACGCACGGCGTTCAAACGCTTTTACTCTTTCCGCTCTAATTTGTTTTTTTCTTCATTACGTAACGAAAAATACTTTCAAAGAAATAAAAATCGGCTAAGATCCGAAAATGGTCAGGATGGTTGTTGGAGAAATGTAAAAAAAAACAACAACACATTCGAATCGATAAAAAGAAATTTCTTCGCATTATATCGAAGCAGTTTTATGATTGCCTCGATACACATCCAATGCGCAGTTGGTCTTGAAAAACATGGACGCTGCAATACGCCCACAAATAGACACGAAAACACTCGCGCACAAGCATATGCGAGTTATTAATAGAAAAAACGACTGGGCTGTGCGAGTATACCTGCAACTTTTTGCTCGTCTTTTCACGTATCGAGCGTCAACACAAATGTGTATGCGAGAGGCAAACAATTGTGGTCTGTAGAGACTTGCCAGACGCTAAAATAAGAATCCTCGTAGACGCGATAGTATGTGTGGCGCATGCATAAGTAATCCAACGAATTAGTCGAATGAACACACGATAATATAGTACATTTGTGAGTAAATAAATGTGCGTTGGGCCTCATAGTTTTTGGCAAGATTGGCTCTATAAATCGAAGATAAACAGAAAAATATTGTACAAATTAGAAAGAGATTTGAGCTTGGAACACGATCCGGGAACGTGAGCAAACGAGTTATCCGGGCAAGACGGTAAAAGACCGTAAAAGAAAAGAGCAGAAGGAAAAGAAGGAATAAGGAGGTTGGCAAACTGCACCTGGAAACTTGCACAACACGAGAAAAATCCCGAACGAAACGTCGTTCACTTTTAAAGTCTGAATTCCTTTGTAAATATACTCTCGACTCATTGAGTCACGCATGCGTATCTTTCATTGCAGAAGAGCAGGAATCATTGAAAAAAAATTGGAGGCGATGAAAATGGACTCTCGAGTCATGTCGTTGGAATTTGAGGAAAATTTTAATTTCTCGATTGCAACTGCTCAATAACGTGTCGAGCATGCAAATCGCTCGTTTAGTTCGTCGAAGCATAAAAGCCGGTTAAACGATTTGATGGCATTGAAAGTAAAGATTAAAAGAAAAACAATGGAGAATGAATGAGAAAAAAAAATAGCGATTTCCATCGAAATATTCACGTACTAATCGTAATGCAAAATGCCGATATTTCATGTACATTCCAACGTAAACATTGCACTCGAAATATTTAAAGGGCGCGGTCATGAGTATACGCAGCCATCGGCAAATAGCAGAGAGAAGCACACACGCGGAAACAAGCCAGCTCTTGGTTTCGCGAGAGAGCTAATACTAACTGGACGAATCTATTTATATCTCCTGAAGCGAGAACAGCCCCGAGTACAATAATACACGATAGCAAGCGATTTGCGGAGCAAGTGTCTGACGAGAGTCGAAAGAGGAAGAGCGAGAGTGAACAAGAGAATCGGCACTCGCGCGGGGGGCGACTTGCATCAACAGCTGAGAGAAAGTTGTTTCGTGGGCATCAACGGAACACGATAAATTAACGAATTTTCACATATTTATTGATCCCCAAACCGAGGAGCTCATTAATGACAATAAAAAAGACTCGAAAATGAATTTTTTTCCAAAAGACATTCAACTATTTTCGTAGGGGTAATGTAGCGACGTGAGGAAGCACTAAAATAGAAAGAATCGAGTGGTCGGTTTAGGAGGAAGCGATGAGCAATGAGCGTCATGTGAAAAGTGCAACCTCGACGCAGAAGGATCAACATATATATAAAAATAAAAGTTTTCCAAGGCAGAAAGAGCAAGGTAAAGAATATACACGGACGATATAAAGTTCAAGAGTTTATCCCGGTTGGGAAGGGAAGCACACGAAGGGCGAGAGTAGCCGAGAGAATATAATGTACGAGTGTGATAGGAGGAGGAGAGGTTTGAGGAAAGAGAGCGAGGAAACGCGATGTTGGTGCGGAGGAGCTAGGAGAGAGCGAGGAGATGAAAGGCAAGGGGAAGGATTAGGCAACGAAACGGCGCGCGCCGTAAAACCGCCCGAGAAGAAGTTTATACATGTCCGTAGAATATATATGTATACATGCTCATAACAGATAGAAGATTGCTGAGCGTAAATACGGACACACACACGGGCCCGCACGAATACGTATACATACACTCTGGATACATGGATACGAGGGTACGAGGCGAAGAAGCGGAGGGTTGAGGTGGAGCTCCGCTAAATCGATATTACCATCGCCGTGGCATCGGCACGACCTCGTGTTCGTCAGGCTGTGGTGTTTCTTGCCTCGCGTTCATTCCGTCGTGCGAGAACGATAATTTTCTTTCTCTTACTTATTTGTGCTGCGTAACTCAGTCTCGCGAGGAACCGAGACCTTCTCGCATCGAATCAAAACAAGAAAAGAAACGGAGCCGGATTGAGGCTTGTAAGGGAGCGGGGGAGGATCGGTAGACGTTTCGTTCTGCGGTGCTTTTTGCTATTTTCGCGAGCGCTATAAGAGATCGGTCTTTGCCACCCAGGCAACACCGCGAGCGATACCGATTATCATTAATCTTCTCGGTCGGATCAGGTCACGTGTTTTGACCCGTGATTCCGAATACGCTCGAGAGGCAAACTCGCGCTAAAGAAAAAAAGAGAAAAGGCGAGCTCGAGTACGACTAAAGACGGGAGGAGAAAAGTGTTGAAAAGTTAAATAGAAAAAACAGACGCGACAAAACTGCGATGGATAATTGGGAATGTTTCTCCTCTGCTTTCTTCGCAATATAATAAACTTTTTCTTCCGCTATGTTTGTCAATTTTCAAACGATTATTAGATTACGAATTTCGCCACTTTTTTCGTTGTCTGGCAACAGTAAAAAACAACTTTTCAATGTGCATAATAGCTTTGGACAATTAACATGTATCCAAACGGCTGAATAGTGAATGAAAAACATTCCTTGTATTGCAACGCGAGACAAACCTCAATGCTCTTCTTATTTACTCCATTCAGTTGACATTTTTGCATTGTTGCAAAAGAATTAGTGCATACAGACGAGAGATGCAGATGAATATTTCTGCGTATGGTATGTACGAAGAGTTGGTACATATTTACGAGTGTAAGCGACTTTATTCAAGGACTCGTCGGGGAAAGAGAAAACGACGAGAAAATATGGGAGTACGACGTAGAGCCAAAATCGTGAGCCAACGAAAAGACTGTTGAGTAAACATTGTGTATATCTATGCGTAGGTCGGTGTGTTTACATTTATGTAGAAATAAGAACGCGAACTGTCGGCCAAGGGAAATATTAAATTTATAGGGTCGGGAGAAATATGTTCAGCAAGAACAATACCTGCTCCGGGTGCAACAAAAAAGGATGAGGCAGGGTGAAGAGAGACGATGAAAAAAGTAAGAAAAATCTGAGAATAACGATATTTATAGAAATATATAGGGACGATGGAATCGCGACGAATGAGGGGAATGAGGGCGGTTTACTCGAGTGAAAATATTAAATTCGCTGGCTTTCTTGCGCGGATCCTTGAGAGATTCATTTAATCAACTCGTCAAGCGACCGAGCCTTGCAACTCTTTTCCGCATACCGGTTAATTAATCGGGAATTATAAATCGAAAGACGATAATATCCCCGCGGTCGTGAGCATCAAATAAATTATTTAAATCTGTCTGTATGATGCGGAACGGCGTTAACAACCACAAAAATGCAATATTAACCGTTGAAGAACATTTAGTCAAAGGATTCTGCGCGCGTGAATATTCGGTGGTGCTGCTGCCGCATCCGCAATATGTGAACGAGAAATCCGTTTAATACCGCAATGTTCGTGTTTCGGAAAATATTTAATCCACCTTAATTGACATTCATTATAGATCATAAAATTCGCCGTTGCGATTTCAAACCGAAATTGTTTCAATGCACAAATTCCATCCATATTAATGTTCATTAATAATCAATCCACGAAAATTATGACATCAGGAAAAATAAAATAAATACGATGCTGGAGTTCGTAACTTTGGAATGCAACGAAAAATATTTTTGCTTTATTGATGATTTGTTTTATTTTTTAAATGATCCACAATTTCTCGAGCCAATATATTTCCTGCAGGGCCAAAAATCAATCGGTTTATCGTCACAATTAAATCTCAATAAAAATAACGAGCTTTGGCAAAGAATAAAAATGGATTTCGATGCATTCCAACGATGCAAACTTCAACGTCATGAATAAATACGCTGACGACAACGTTTTTGTTGGATAAAAAAAAAAATTTCCATTCCGTAGCGACGAAACAGACATCATCAGGAGAGGAAGATAGTTGAGCGTAAACTTCAGTGTTATTCGTCACAATGAGTACAGGGAGCCACGAAGCGGACAAGAGAACACACCGAGAGACGCACCAGGAAGGAAAAGAAAGAAAAGTAGACGAAAGATTAACGCAAAAGCGTAGGATATAACTATATCAGTGTCGAAATGAAAGAATATGGGTTTGGGCACAAGCTTACGTTGAGTGCGTAGAAAAAGAGACTGATAAAGAAAGAGAGAGGGAGTTGAAAAAAGTAGAGGGAACTTTAGAGTGAGTCGACGCTGTGGTAACGTCGACAACGTTGGTAAAACCGCACGAGATAGAGAAAAAAGACAGAGATGAGAGAGAGAAGGAGGTTATCGAGCCGACCAACGAACCCGTTTCCAGCGAACTCTAACTTTAAACACGCTCTTTCTCTCTTTCTCCTTGGCGGTCGTCGCAACAACTCCTCGATCCCGCTCACACACATATATATATAGGCGAATACGGCTACAAAGGCAGCCACGGAAATCCGTGGCGAACAAGCACGTGAGAGCGCGACCAAAAGGTTTTGTACGTCGTATTAAAAAGTATGTGTATTGCTAACTATATATACGTATCTATATATACGAGAAGCGAAAGAGACACAACGAAAGCTTTTTTAAAAATAAAAAGTGAAGGGATTTTTACCACGAGGATCCACATTGTCCTTGTTTATCTACCAGACATGAGTGACATGAGCCCTCGGACTTTAAATCGCAACAATGCGAAGGTGGGAGAAGCTCAAAGATATTTCAATGTGCCGTTTAAAAGGCCGATAAAACGGATCGATGTGAAATCGTTGGCTTCCCTGCACAAAAAACAAATTCTTGTTTAAACCGTGGCAGAGCATTAATGAATGAAAAAGTGTCGAAGTGTTACGACGATGGGAAACAGTCCTATAAATGACGGAGCGAGGCTAAACCTACGATACCACAAACAACTGCGAGCGAAAAACGAAACGCACGCGAGGAGAGCATATACCGCTCGGTTATCCGTCATAATACATCACCAGGAGGAGTTAAATCATACGCGGGAAGGAAGGGAAGGGCGTGCGAATACGCGAGATAAAATGAGTAAGAAAGATAGACAGGCCAATAGAACGGGAATGGGAGAAGGGAAGGGGGGAATGCAAGAGAAGAAACGTATAGTGTTTAAAGAGACAGAATAAAATTGAGAGTGAAGCTCTTTACGAGTAAACGACGAAGAGAAAAAAGGGGTGCTCGTTAAAAAAAAAAAAGAAAACGTGATAGGAAGAGGGTTGAAGAAAAAAAAGCTATAGGGCGAGATGAATAAGTGAAGAGCAGCTTACAAGCAATAACAATTCTCTTAGAATACATATAATAATATATATGGAAATTACCATGACAGCCCGGGAATGGAGTGTACAAGCGTGAGAGGGCGCGATGAGAGCTGTCAGATGCTTAAAAATTCAATAAAACCCCACGTGTCGAGTCCTTAAGCCCGTGTGTCTAAGAACTTCCGAATCCACGCCGAAGATCGTGTACGGATGACAAAACGAAAAGAAGATCTCCAATCATTTCCCGTCCTAGTTTTCTCTCTCTCTCTCTCTATACGCGCGATCAACAAGCTCATTAACCGACACATTATTTATATAAATAAATTACAGCTCCTACCAATCTGAAACGAATCTCATGGTGAAACAAACGCCCCCCCCCCCCCCCCCCCCCCCCCCCCCCCCCCCCCCCCCCCCCCACCCCCACCAACAAATAAAAATTACGATGAAAAAAAAATCGGAAAATTGACTAATACAACAATTGTGCGGAACAATTCTCTACAGTCGGTTTGCTGTGACGATCCTCGGAAAGGAAAACACCTTCGAGCAGTCCACTAGTATGACAAACTATATCCACAAGCATGTCATTCGACGTTAGTGCGTGTGTGTGTGTGTGTGTGTACGCGTGCATTTTGTGGATGTGTGTGAGTGTACAGAGTGGATTCGAGTAAATGACCATAATACTGTATGAGTATGATAAACATCGGGAGATATGCCTAATGAAGGATATGGTCGTCGTGGTGGTCGTCAACGTCTAGTACATTCCTGCTCACCTTTACATACAAATAAATCGACATATACCTATACCCTAGCGTTAGAATACACACCAGCTTAGACTGCGTACATTAGTATCTACACACACATGTTTGCATGTACGCGGTCATATGTATGGGCATGTGGATACTCGTACACCCCGGATACGCTCGAGCGTTCGTTATGCATTAGGCGTGCCAACGCCTAACCGACTACCGACTCGTTCGTCCCGCATATAAGCACAACACACGCCAACGGGTTGACAAGTGCTCTCGGGAGTTTCTGTCTATACTCTCTCCTTCTCACTCCCTCTCTCTCTCTCTCTCTCTCTCTCTCTCAGTCTCTTACTCTTTCGTTGCACCATCCGCTGATGCTCTGGCCGTTTCGTGACGTTTCTGTTCACTATAATAACGGAGCCACGCGGGATTGGTTATTACTGTCATAGACACGTAGGTATATATGCCGCGCGGTGTGCATCGCGCTTTCCTCCAAACGTGCGGAGCATCATACACGCGTACACGCATCTACATCTTCCTTGTACATATATTAGTAATCTATGCTTTCCATGCGAATATCTATACATAGACGTAGCCAAATATTCGCTTTCTCGTTAACCCGATAGAGATTTAGTTAGACACCTACAGAGTAAGATACATTTATACATGCCCAGATACATCGCAGGACAAGTATATAGGAGACGCAGTTGGCGGTTCGTCGTCGTTCGGTCTCTCGCGGATATAGACCGGCGGAAGGTCTCACCAATGAAATTATTGCGAACGCGTTAAACACGTGTGTTGTCAGAACGCACACGTTAAAACACCCCCGCACGATGAATCCACGCATCGCTAATACACGCTATAACTTCATTCCCATTTACAAAGTCAAATATATTTCCGTGTGGCTCAAAACGGGAATGGATAAACCAGCAAAATTTGTAATTAAGTTATACCGATGAACGTTTCATTCATTATCTACACAGACATGGTAGACAAAGATATTTAGTACATATAAATGTGTATACTCCAGAGTAACATGCAAGTATTTTAAATCGCATCAAGAACCGGAAATACGTAATGACGTTGGAGTGAAGAGAAATTCTATTTTTCCTCGAGTCGAGTTCAAGACTTTTATTCAATAATTGCTCAGAATTACCATCAAACGATCTTTTTTTAGGATCCACAGACAAAATCGTAACCAAAATTTGCATGCTTTTTCAAATTGAACAAAAAGTGGATAGAAAAATTATTTTCCCGCTGGATCTCCACGTTGTCATCTTCGGTGTCATAATACGAATTAAGAAAATTGATCAGAGACTATCAAAGTAGGAATAATAGAATTTGGGAATGTGTTGAATGAAATGAGAAAGAAAAACGAATAGATTTCGTCGTGCATTTCAACGATGCGAGAGTACGAATGTCACCTTGAAAATTACCAACGCGATAGTGCGGATATGCATCGATTATACAATTACATAGGCATATGCGCACAGAGACATATTAAAAGGCAGAATCTCGGGTATGCTCGGAACCTGTGAAACGTAATACCCGAGTAGAGTGCGATACAATCGAAGAAAAAGTTAGCAAGCTCGAGGATATACGGTTGAAGCACACACTGAGCAACATAGTACACACATTTTTCCACGTGTATTCGATATGTATATGAATGTGGTAGTAGCAGACTGAAAAACATATGGAATGTATACATTTTCCATAGGTATATGTATTTGAAACGTCGGTCACGCGATTCGCGAAGGTTGTGGCTTGATTCTCGTTGCGGTGAAAGCAGCACGATTTGCGCTACCACCGTTAAATCTCTCTCACTCTCTTTTCTTTTGTGTGCGCCTCTCATTCGCTTCCGAGATTGGAAAGACCTTTGCCACCCCAGGTCGTGGCGAAGCTCCGACGCTGCAACGACGTACACAGAAAAAGAGAGAGGGAGAGAGAGTCCGTAGAAATTCGGTAGCAAAACTACGTGGCGAACGATCCTATTCGGTTTAACGCTGCAAGTCCGGCACACGTAAATACGTATATCTATGTAGATATACAATGATATGAGAGCGGCATACTCATATAATATATAGAAACGAGCTACGTTTGCCGCCTCCCTCGCTTCCTTCTTTCCTTCCTGACCCGTAAATTCGTATACAACGAGCCAGAGGCTGCAAAGCTTCGCAAAGACCATTAAAAGCCGGACCAAACTCTTGGGCATCGAATAACGAGCCCGGCGACTGCACCTCGTATACGAAGCATAACGGTGAATATGCGCGCGTACAATTTTTCCAGCTTGAATATGTTCGTATGTGAATATAGACAGAAAAGTATACGGCTCTGGTTTGAAATCGCGCGAGAATCTAAAAATGTTACATTTCAATAACATCATCTCATTTTTTCCGATCGTGAAAAACCGTTTCGCAGCAAGAGTCCGGAAAAATTTTAAAAATATATAACAAATTGAGATAAATAGGGAAAGCTCCCAGCAAGTGAGCAAATTTATTTGGGACCGCATTTTTCGAACAAAACTGTATACGAAGAAACATCAATGCCAAGCAAATTTACGAACCTACGAGATTTTAAAAGTGGTAATCAATAAAAATAATGAAAAGTGTTAATAAATAAAACAAAATGCAAATATAGAACATGCTCGCGTATAACATAGTATAACGAATAAAGTGTATAAAGCGCAATACGGTTATTTAATTTGTATACAATATCGAAGCGCAGTGGGGCGGTGCTGTGGGAAATATAGCGATATCCGAAATCTTTCTGGCGTCGATCACTTCGTTCGCTATATCTCTTTCTCTCTCTCGCATTCTCTTTCCTCCTCCACGTCCCGCTCTATCTTGCTGTTGCTCTCCCGCGGCGAGTATAGGGTACAAATGGACGGGGGATGTTACACACAACGATAAAAGCTCACGCATACGATTCATACACATACATATATAGACATATGCGGTAAAACGTGTTTGCTCGGGACTATCGGGCGCGCGGCTGCTCTCCCGTGTTCACCGCCCCGGGATATCTCTCTGCCTAGCTAGCGCTCGGCTCCACTCTCGGTTGAGGCAGACAGAGATAGATAATTGTGTGGGCCAGCGGCGCGACGACCGCGAGACCCTCTCTTTTGTCGACTTCTCCCTCCCGCCCCCTCAACCATCTTTCTCCTTCTCTTTTCCACCCTTTCGACCAATGCTTTTCCCTCATCCTGCAACCTTCCCAGTCCTATTCTACCATTATATATCCCGAGCCCAAGTATAGTTATTGCTTACAGCGAAACTCTCTCTCTCTCTCTCTCTCTCTCTCTTCATTGTATTTCTCTCTGTGATACTGCTACCAACGAGCGTTGCTGGCGTTTCATGTTCCTACGGGATTAATCATTATTGCCTGGAATCGCGTGGTGGCTTGTGCTGTTCCTCGTGCTCCCGCAATGCTTGGTCTCCCATACAGGTCGATGTATATATGGGGTGCTTGCTTGCGTGAATTTCTCGCTAATCGACATATCCTATTCGACAACGAGGTGTCGGTCACTGTGCGACAAAATAGATATTTTTTTTTCTCTCTATATACAACCGAGTTTCCGCGGATATTCATATGTTTTTACGTAGTACATATTTTCTTGTATCTTATCGAATATGCTGTAAATGAATATATCGATTGACATTATAATTCTGCACGTAAATGCAAATAGAATCGTCAGCTGGGAATGTGAGCTCGTACCTTCGTGTAAACGTTCGAATGAAAAGAAGAAAAGTGGAGAAAAAAAAAGCATTGACTGGTAACGAGTCTATTTTCTACTGGAATTTATTTGATCCGAGGAGGAGCATTTGCACACTATTGGACGAGACTAAATTTTGAGGGACATGTATTGACCAGTGCATATCAATCAAGAGGCCACGAAATTGGACTATGGAGTCCGCGCGCCAGTATCTATACGTTTTTGGGATAGTCCGACGTAGGGAATACGGAGCGCTCCAATTTCATGAAAGAACAATCAATTCGAAAAAAAAAAAAAAAAAAATCAAATAATCCTCCGACACTATAGAATTGTACCAGGTAAATTGGAGCTTTTTAGAGAAAAATGGCAAACGACTAGAATCCGATTTGTCATGTTATAAATAAAAAGAAAAAAGGAAGGAGCCATACATAATCCGATCGAATAAGCTTGAACTTTCGAGTGGATCTTCGCTCGACCTATTGAGCGAAAAATATTGAAATGTTCGAGTACGAAATGTGGAACGTCATTTAAAAAAAAATTATTTTTCTGCATTCAAGTTTCCAACGGATTTTTCCATCGGTTCGCTTCATGAGAGATGAGGAAAATCATGAATGAATAATAATTAGAATGCACTTTATATAGGGTCGGGCGCTCGCGTGTTCCCAATATATAATGCAATATTACACGAGCAGCGCATCGCGCAGTGCGCCGCGCGATAAAGTCGAAGCGCTTTAGCGCTCATCCTCCGTGTGCTCATTGAGTCATAATAAACTTCGTGTCGTCCTTGAATCGCAGCTCGGTGTTTTGCAACCATAGCTCTTTCGTATCTACTCGTACGAGTGCATACATGTGTGTGAAAACATTAGTATATATATGAGAATACTGGCGTTTGCGGTGGATTGAAAACGACGAGCGACAGGAAATTGTTACGAAGAGTTTCGTCTCTTCACAGAGAAAAGACCTTGACTATCCTCTCGTGCTGCTTGCATGGGCTCGCCAATGCGATGACGTTGTTCGCCGTGAGTGAGGTCGCCATGCTCAGTTAATATACTGGAGGATCTCGATCGATCGGCCAATTGTAAACCGCAAGCATTTGCATCTGTGCTCGTATTATTTATATTCAACATATTGCAAATGCAACTGAATTCTGTTTTTTCCTTGAGTCGAGCTCAACATTCTTATTCAATAATTGGTCAGGACCATGAAATCATCATTTCTTTGGATCTGAAGACAAAATTGATACAAAAATCGTCATGATTTTCGAAAGTGAACTAAGAACGGATAAAAAAAAAAGTATTTCTTCGTTGGTTTTTCACGTTGCGAACTTCAGTGTCAGTGAAATATGCATTTTGGAATGAAACGAATCATTTGATGACTGTAGATTCTGTTGATAATAAAAAAATGACACTGAAGTTCGCAACGTTGGGCTCCAACGAAAAACATTTATTTATTTTATCGTCAATTTTAAAAATCATTACGTTTTTTCTATTGATTTTATTTTTGGATTTCGATAAAAAGGCGTTTTATTGTCTCGACTAAATATTCAATAAGAAATCGTGAGATCTGGTCAAGAGCAAAAAACAGAATTTCGTTGCATTCCAACGATGCAAACTTCAGCATCGCGAGAAAATGTTAATTGTTATTGATGATTTCTTCAATTTTTTCAATGATTATAAATTTTTCAAGCCAATTTATTTATCTGGGGCCAAAAACCGATCGTTTTATCGGTAAAATTTATTCTCAACATAAATACCGAGCTTTGGTAATGAAAATAACGAATTTCGTTGCATTCCGTTGAGTTCAATTTCATGAAGAAAAAATACTTTTTCCATTGTTGTGCCGCAATATAATTATGACAACGAAAGTGATCGGTTCGGGAAGGGCGTTTCCCAAGGGATGGTTCACCCTGCCGTTTCCAAAATGTAGGTCACGTTATCGTATCCCATGTGCAAGGATAGTACGAGCAAATCCCTATGTCGGCAAGCGAGCGAAACTCGATTATGTATACTCTTTTAGGAAGTAATGAAATGGAAGCTCAATGCGATCAACTCTTGATGGATTTCGTGAGAGACAGTTAATGATTATATGTTGAGAGGGAAACTGTAGGGTGCTGATAAACCATAACATGTATAGAAAAATCCATGCGATAAGTGGATAAAGAATAAATTAACAGAGTTTGGCTGAAACATGAGAAACTTCCGTATTATATGGTTCACCACGCGAAATTGTGTTAATATTTTGTATAATTAATTCACCTTCGAGATCGAGTATTCTCTCTCTTGAGTAACAAAAGACTTCGGGAATCTATGACAAAAAAAAACTAGAGCGCATAATTCTTGGTGCGTATGAAAAGTCAGTTACGAGGAGGAATTTTTCATATCTAAACAATGTGAAAAGAAACGATCGATCGATCGACGGAGGATTGTTAATGATAGATATGTCGGGGGAAAGATCGACAATTATATTTCGATCGAGATCGAGTGTGTGTGTGAGTGTGAGAGAGAGAGAGAGAGAGAGAGAGAGAGAGAGAGAGAAAGGGCAGAGAGTATATCGATCGATCTTTCGAATTTCCGCACCTCCGCCTCTCGTTAATCCACGTCGGTCCGTACCAAGAGTCTCGCTCACCCTCGCAGGTTTTCCCCGCGCACTCGGCCGTTCGCTGGTACTTTGTCGATGCGGGGAGAGAACGAGACAAGCAGGGTGGATCGAGGGAGAAGGGGTAGAGAGGAAGAAGTGAATGAGGAGAAAGAGAAGGGTGGGCTCCTGCCCCGAGAAGGGTGGGCCCCTCCCCTTGTCTCATGGCCTCGATCAATTTTATGTACCGTGACAAGCGGGCAAAGAAGAGCAGCGCTCGTCTTTAGCAGCTTCGAAGGAGCTAACTTTCTCGGGTGTACTATAAGGTAGGATCGACGAAGAAAAGATCACTGGATGCTCAACCGCCACACAGAGAAACTCAAGCATACATATTGCCTATATCAACGTACGTCACACCTTAAATATATCCAAGTATGTGTGTCGCCCGAGTGAGCATCTTACAGAAATCTATAATATGAGAAAGTATGAGCGTTCATAGCAGAGACTCTCGCAAGTTCAAAAAGTAGCCAGGATCGAGATAAAAACGGTGGACCAAATGAGAGGGAAAGAAAAAACGTTACTGCATTTAAAAACCCCGAGGCAACTTGGAGTTACGAGAGGCACGGAATGGTAAATGGAAAAAAAACGATGTATAGTTGAAAATTTGTGTAATTCTAAAAATTCGCGTGAGAATGATTATCCACGACTGCGAAAACTTATGAGCCTGAAGTTTGCATCGACGCAATGCCACGAAATGGAAAAAAAAAACAAAAAAAAAACAAAAATGATTCGTCACTTTTTTATTCTACGAATATATTCATGACGTCCAACAAAGGCAAGAGGCAAATGGAGAAAAAAAAAATTCGCAAAAAGTGACGAAAAAGTGGCATTTTTTTCATTTCGTGGCATCGCGTCGATGCACACTTCAGGCTCATGAAAACTTAGTACGATTCTACAACAAAGAAATAAAATGTGATACGAGATGAGAAAAGACACATATGATTCTGCCAAGAGCGTTAGTTTGTAATGCTTTTGCTTTCTTCACACGCAAGCTTGAAGCGTTGAGATGAAGGGAGGAGGAGGAGGAGGAGGAGGAGGAGGAGGAGAAAGAAGGAGGAGGGAGAAGAGCAGGACGAAGACGATGCGCGGTGAACGAACACACCCGCGCTCGCTCTGGCTGCCACTGTGCCACGAATGTATATTTGGCATTTGCGTCACGATCTTACGAGCAACGGGCAACTTTATCTGCCCCTCGCTCAGCTGTATATACCCGAGCCTAGACTCTTCACACGTTCGTTTCCCTTTGCGGGATTTGCTCCGCTGCTTGCATAATCTTGTAGCAAACAGACGGAAACCACCTTACACATACTCAATGCAGGAAATATCCTAGATATATCGATACGAGATAAAGCTTCAGCTTTCATCGAGATTTATAACGAATAAATACAATTCCAACAAAGCCAAATAAATCTACGATCGGTATATTAAATGCTCGCTTGGTTCCGATCGTTAAATCGGCCAAAAGTCAACACCGTGTTCACTCCGAGATCCTTGGTCACAGCATTTTCCATTAAAGCACCCTGGATATTCATGGAAAATCGAGATAAATTAATATATCAGGGAATATCATTATTAAATGAGCCGGGCATCGACTCAATGCCACGAAATAAAATAAAAAAAAAAGCATCACTTTTTTGTTCGATTTTTTTTTCTTAATTTGCCTTTTGCCCTTTTTCGACCTCACGAATGGATTCGTAAAATATAAAAGTGATGAACCATTATTTTTTTTTTCTTCATTTCGTGGCATTGCGTCGATGCAAACTTCAGGCTTATATTATTAATGATATCCGTATAAATATGTTTGATAATAGATTTTGCTGATAATGGTTAGTCGCGCGATTCATAAAAAAAAATCTGATAAACGGGGCTGCACTACGCTGCGGTATAAAAGTTAATGATAAAAGTGGTTGCTCAATATTTCGGGCGAAAGAAAACGTGATGGAAAGTTATTCCAAATATTTGATTGGTGGCGCAAGGTAAAATCGTATCCGGAATAAATGGGTGAAAGAATTCAACGATGAGACCGCGGGAAGTAAAACCGAATTGGTATTTGCACGTTCGAGAGTCGCTTTGTGTATGAAAAAAAAAAAGTGTGTTATTTGCGTTTGCACGTTGAGACTTGGTATTTCCATCGGGCAGCGTCGAAAAAGCTGTGGAGAAGCGTTTTGAAAACTCGACAACGTCGGAGGAATGGAATAGTGGCTGTTGTTGCTATACTGACGGTGTAATAGCTCTCTTATTATTATTTTTCTCTCTCGCTCTCCGCTTTGAGTTCTGTAC
The DNA here is from genome assembly GCA_030522525.1 of Campopleginae sp. 14b. Classification (NCBI taxonomy): domain Eukaryota; kingdom Metazoa; phylum Arthropoda; class Insecta; order Hymenoptera; family Ichneumonidae; species Campopleginae sp. 14b. The sequence goes on from JAPYYS010001017.1 coordinate 30,764, forward strand.
ACGAGGCGCGTGCTTTTCCGGTCGACCTGTCTGTTGTTTAGTAACACGGGAGGGAAGTGCACAATGCACTCGAGTTATACGTACATACACGGGGTTATACGGAGCGTGGAAAGCACGGGAAAGGAAGGAGAATGGAGAGGAGAGAATGAAAGGAGAAAGATAGCGAGAGAAGGGAGAGAGAGACGAGCGGGGAATAGAGAAAATCGTGGAGTGGAAAGGAATCCCGGTAGTATATAGAAAAGCAGAGGGTTGACTCGTGGCTATATACATGAGAGAAAAACGGTGCAACAGAAGGGCGTCGCAAAGTCGCTAGCATAAGCCTCGCTTTTCATCGACCTATAACCAGAGTGTACTCGATTCCGATTAATTCTTCAAAAACAACAGAATACAAAACCCCAAACAAAACAAAAACACATTTTTTTTCTAATTTGGTCGCCGCGTCATTTTCCCTCAGCAATCTTCACAATAAATTGAAACGTATTTTTCGAGATATGGTCGCGTTACGACTGTAATGCTCGATGGACATGATTCTCAAGTTTGCAACGTTCTGATTCAACGAAAAATGTTGTTTAATAATTAATTCATCGAATTTTGAAAATTATGGCAATTTCGCGGGTCTATCTAGATTTTGGGTTGCAAGAGAGGATCGTTTTATTGTCCAGCAGACTTAGTATTGGCGTTGATTACGAGCTCTGCTCATGAAAAAACAGAATTTCATTGCATTTCAACGACGCAAACTTCAGCATATGATCGATGGACGACGTCAAAGTTTCAAAAGTTTCGAAAATTTGTAAACATTTTATTTCGTCGTCATCGACTCGGGGGCTCATTATTTTTATGTGAATTAGTTCGAGAAGAAAAGGCAATAGAAAAATCTGATTTGTGCGTGTCTTTTCGCAACGAGCAGATAAATGAACGATACTCGCTTTTTCATTTTCTCTCCATTCCGTTAAATCTCTCACTCAACGAACAATATTTTTCCTGTTCTATTCTTTCGCGTTTGCTTTATCTCTCTCGTTCGTAGTCTCGTATTCTGCTGTATCGGGCTCTCGTTTTTAGCTCACTCACATCGGTTTGCTCTGATGTTACCACGAAACCCGAGCTAACCCATATTTAGCTCCAACACGTTAGATATAACGCGAACGAAATGCCGAAAACTCGTTTCTCGCGTTGGAAATAACTTGTAGGTTGTAGAAGCAGGAGCAAAAGTCTCCGAGGAAGAGAGAATGCAGAAGCACAGGAAGAGAGAGAATAGCGGTTAAGAGAAAGAGGGAGAGCCTAAGAGACCAACACGAGAGTTGGGTTTGTAGAGTAAAACGACGAGACGACGATCAGGACCACAGAGGAGTGAGAAAGCGAGAGGGAGAGGGAGAGAGAGAGAGAGATTGAGGGAGGAAAGGCGGGGGCTAGAAGAATGGAGAAAGAAGGAGAAACATTCTCGGGGTAGCTACGAGTCAGGCGGGTAGTTTCAGGGTGCCGAGCAAGGTTTTCGAGGGTCGACGGATCCTTTATTACGGCCTCGACCCTCGCTTACCCAACGAGAGTCCCAACTTCGTTCTCATCCCGTTCGTCGGAGCCACCTCTGAGGCAGCATCCTCCTCCCTTGTTGGAAGGATCTTTATACCAAAAACCAGCGGGCCATCGCCTCGCAGCATCCTCGTGTCACATCCAAAAGATCGACAGAGATTTTTTTTTTCAATGCCTCGCCCTTTCCCCGTACGTGTTTCGATCTCCTTCGCTCCATTCTCTCGTTACGCCGGGCCAGACCATTCGAAACACACGTTTCTCGGTATTACGAAAAATTCAAACAGTTATAAGCGCCAAAGGAGAATTAAAAAAAAGTCTCGAGATGCGAAAGGGAAAAACGAGAGTTCGTCGCGCGCCCGTTTCCATCGGTCAACTATTTATGAGCCTGAAGTTTGCATCGTTGGAAATAAACGAAAAATTTATTTTTAAATCGTTATTTTGGTGATGGATAACATTTTTCGATTTTTTACACTAAATTCCGTTTTGGAATGGGAAAAAACGTCTGGCTCATTATTCTTGATGAATATTTTACAAAAAATTGGCATTCTGCCTAAAAGGATAATGAGTTTTCGTTGCATTTCAACGATGCAAACTTCAACGTCGTCAACTATTTTTCATCTCAACTCAAGTTACGACTTTGTTCATAAATCCACGTGTCCATCTATGCAAATCACCGAATAGCCCATTTTTCCGATAAATAAAAAAATTAATAAATAAATAAACAAAAACAATTCAGCTGTACAATTTCAAAATGCATGGATATTTAAACGGATGCAGCAGGCAGTTCCGCTCACGGTGATTTAACAAAGCGAAACCCATTCGTTCGGTTATCGATCGAGCGTTATAGCCGCGAAGTGATGCAAATGTTTTTCCGTTGCCCGAGGGCATATCACGGTTACGGGTATTTTATAATATCCTCCTGCCTCCAATAGGATCTATGTAATCAGAAACACATTTTTTTCTGTAATATAATTCACTGGATACGTTTTAAATGATTAAGGAAAAAACTCTAAATCTGTAACGTCAATGCAACGTCGACCAAACGCGAAAATCTCTTTGCATAGTAAAAAGGAAAATTAATAATTTCCATCTGCTGTTTCTCTTCGGCGATTTCTCTAGCAGACTTTATTTCACCAACTGTCTGCTCGGAACGTACATTTTCATCATGAGTTTCGTTCGCGTCGAGGTAAATGCTGTGATGATTTAATTACCACGAATTTCAAAGTAACTTCGAGAAAAGACTGAATGAAACCGAACAAACGTTCGTTTGAGGGAATGCCAAGAAGATTTCTCAATCCTGGGGATCCTAAGGCAATAGAAAAAAATTCGTACAATTTAATTAAATCCACTGTTTTGATAATAAAAAAATTTCGTAATTTCAACTTTTTTTAATCGAAGCAAAATAGAAGATTTTACAAAATATAAAGATTAAACGGAATTGGCTCCTCAACGACGTACGTTGGAGAGTTCGTACTGTCGAGCAACAGGAGCAACGAAAAGAGTGCAAGAAAAATGAACAAAATCACGATGCTGAAGTTTGCATTGACGATTGCCTCACGATTCTTATTCAATATTTAGTCAAAACCATGAAACCATCTTTTTTTAAGACCCAAAGAGAAAATCGATACGAAAATTGTCATCGTTTTTGAAATTGAACAAAAAATAAATAGAAAAACGTGTGTCATACGCAATCCCAAGAACGAAGAAATTAACGGATTAATAAAATGCACAAAGTTGGGTTTTATTTTTTTTTCACTTTTTTCTTATGGCACGAGATGCCGATGGAGCCAAAAATCTCGATCATCGGACTAACATATTCTTCGGTTTTAGACGGATCGTTTTGCCAGTGGTGGTGGGAGCAGGGAGCCGACCAAGCTAAATGCATTTCCTATCGATCATGCAAATGCGAAAAGTTTTAACGTGACTTTAGCAAACGCCGCCAACCACTGCCACTGCCACGCAAGAGACGATGTCGGACATGTATACCTATATATAGTCAACAAATATATAGTGCATAGTACATAAGTGGCTTTATATAAGCCTCAATGTGGTTGCACGATGGCAAGTGGTAAAAGTTAGCCCGAGCTCTACGCGACGAGTAATGAAAGTCAGCCGCCAAAAATATAGCACAGTTGCCCTCGGTGCTGTCGAAAGAAAACTCGTCGCTGAATTTCACGTGCTCGGTTGCAAGTTCGCGAAAGGAATCGTCAGCAAACCTCCAAGCATCCAAGACAAACATCAAGAGTGATAAAGAGTGTCGACATCGAATCTCGCAGAGTAAGATCGACCGAGTCTAAATCATTCGATGACGAAAATATTAATTGGTAATAATAATCAAAGCGATTGGCTTTGTTTACCGGTTGGGAAGCGTGTATGAAAAATAAATATGAAAACAATATATAAAAGCTTTTTCAAACATCGTAAATAAGCGTTTCGTTATTGAATAATTTATTGTTGATCGATCAACACGACATATTTTTCGAGGCACTAACGTGCGATCGTAAAACAAAAAAGTTTCCGTGCGACGGTGCACCTGACTCGATTTTACGATCGGTGTCGCCAAAAGTATACGCCGAATGCACAGCCACGTCTCACCTAGTGCAGATAAATCGCAGAGGTATATCGAAAAGATGAAAATAACGATAAAAAACAACAACAGGAGCAAAACTTTGATAAATCCGCATGCGATCATCGAATAAGCGCAATTTTCGGGTATCACTCTCTCCTCTTGCCAATACACAACTGAAATATCCTCTAGTATCCCCATCATTTGTCGTTATTCCCGCAGTTTCATAAAAGAAGCAAAGACCAAAAAAATCTCGAATCTGACAACATTTTTCTACCTGCTCCGGATAAAACAAAACCTCTCCAATTTTTCACGAATCGCCAGCAATGCCTTTCGTATTTCAATTCACTAACTCTTCTCGGTGGTGAATAAAACCATTTTGAATTCTTTGACGCGCATTCGGGCATTAAAACAGCAATTCCAGACACAGCATTTACCGAAAAAAAAAACGTCGTCCTCCTCAAACATAAGCCCTCCACCCATCGAGAATCATAATAACTTTACAAAGCGAGAAAATAAAAAAAAAACTGTCTTTTCCACGTTTCTAATAACAAAAAGCTCTCCCTAAAATCAAAAAATCAATACCAAAGGGTCGAATTTTTTTTCACGCCGTTCAACAAGCACCGCGATCCCGAGGAGTAACTCTTTTTCACACGTATGGAAGCGATGTATACAGCAGGATGCGTGTATAGATGCAATCACTTCATTTTGCGAAAAAAAAAATCTTGCAAAAAGAATCTTTCACGATTTCATACTCGATCCTTCTTCTTTTTTTAATTTTATAACAAACACACTGGAAAACACGCACGCACACGTGGAGAATGTGTCTGTATAAACAAATACACAGCAGACACGCACTGTATATGGTTATGCACGCCTCTACATAAATTTGCGTGCACACGAGGACGAAAAGCATCGGAGAAAACAGGTTTCTTGGCGGATATCAGATACTGCAGACTTTTATATATACATACAAACTCCCCTCGACGTATATATGTCTTCTTGGCTGAAGGTAAGCATCGAAAGTATATAGACGAGCAGCTTGAACGATCGATCGTAAGATAGACAAGTTCGAAGCTGGATAAGGGCGATATCTATAAAACGCATAGACGATACACGAGTTTCCAAGCATATATGTGTATAAATAGGGAGTAGTATAGACATAAGTGAGTGTATGGGTTTGAGTAGTGGTAGGATCGGAGAAATAACGAGGTTACTGGAACACACAGCTTGGGATCAATTCTCTTAGGCACACGAGCGAGAAGCCGCACCAAACCGTGCGATGAGATATATAAAAATCGTCAATGGATTCAAGTTTTTCGCTTCGTCCTCTATCTCCTCAACGGCGAGTTAATTCGTCGTCTCGTATATTTACACTCAACGAGAATGAGGAAAAGTTTATGTGGCGTTGCTTGAGTCTCGAGACGCAGAGAGAAACGCCGAGATCTTTATGGACATAAATATTTTTTGAGACGCCTTCTTCCAAAGGAAATGACGATTAATGGCCTCGTAGTCACTCGAGCACGAAGGTTAATCAATTTTCATTAACACGTGAACGCGAGTCGATCCTACGAGCAAGCTAAACCACGTGTGGTTTTTACACGTTGAATAATATTTCATCGATACGTTCGTATTGGTTACGGTTTTTTCTCTATTTACAAGTGTCCAAGGTTCCTGATGAATCCGATAAACTAAATAATTACGAAAACGAAGAGAAAACTTGTCTGGCTTGAAAAGTAGGATTTTGAGTTTTTAAACTTCTCTATTTCAACGTCATTTTTCATTCATTTGACAGGGAAAAACATTCGGTTATTCGTACTCGTCAAAATATCGACAATTTTCAACAAAATTGGGTCCTCAGTTTGTTGTAGAATTCACAAGCCATTAGCAAAGATCGTTCAGGCATTCCTGAACCCGGAGCATGTAATCGCTCTTATTCGTAATGACACTGAAGTCCGCAACCTTGGGATCCAACGAAAAATACTTTTTCTATCCAATCTTTGTTCAATATTATGCTGCAGTTTTCTACGTTGAAATGCGACGAATAATATTTATTTTTATTGACGATTTATTCAATTTTTAAAATGATGCAAATTTTTCAAGTCGATATATTTTTATGGAAACAAGTATCGATAGTTTTATCGTCACAATTAAGTTCTTACTCAAAATAATGAGCTTCGGCGAAGATAAAAATGAATTTTGCTGCACTCTAACGATGCAAACTTCAAGGTCATTGATTAAATTGAAAAATCATGACACTTTTCGTACCAATTTCGTCTCTCGATCCAAAGGGAAGATCGTTTTCTAACCATGTTGAAGTTTGCAACGTTGGAATTCAACGAAATCCCGTTTTTTCTCGGACAAATCTCAAAATTCTCATTTTTCAGTCTTTAAAGACAAAACCGATACGAAAATTGTCATGATTTTTTTAATTGAACAAATAATTGATACAAAAACGTTTTTTTCGCTGGATTCAAATGTTGCGGACTTGATAGTCTTGTTTTATGGTTCTGACTAATTATTAAATAAGAAGCTTGAGCTCGACTCAAGGAAAAAACCCAATTTCGTTGCATTTCAACACTGCGAACTCCACCATTGTGTAACCGTGCGCGGGATGAGCTGACGTGCTGCTATTATTGGGTTATAAGTGATTAATCAGAAATAGATAAACAGCAAAATGTGATGAGAGAGGAGAGAGGAAGATTGAGCAAGAAAAAGATCACCGGGAAATCAGTTCGCACGTCCGTGCGTGTGCGCACGCGTCCATAAGTGTGTGTGAGAAAAAGAGAGAAAGAGAGAGAGGGAGCGAAGATATTCCCGAGTGGATTTATCGCGACGGGCAACATTATAGTTTGGCGCCGGTACGAGCGAACGAGCAGGAAGCAAGTATGTGTGTGTGTTTTCGACTGGGCTGTTGCGAGTCTGGCTTTATTCTATGGCCTGCCTGGCCGCTCACTCAGCCAATTTAATTTCTCGTCAAAGAGGTAATTATCTTACGTACCAACTGAGACACAAAATGGAAGTGATAAACAACGAGAAAAAGTCAAAAGAGGTGACAAGGAGGGGGGGCGGGGGGGGGAAATAAAGAGGGGGATTCCTGAGTCTCTGTTGAGCTTTGTGCATCTGCGTTGATGTTACGAATTTTCGCATTCGACTGTTTGCATGAAATTCACAAAAGTTGTTGAAATTTGTATCGTCGATGAATCACAAAAAGAAAGACAAATTTTCCAATTTTTTTGTGACCGATTTCGTGTCGAAAAGCGAAGAATATTCTTTGCTGGATTTGGACGTAAAGAATTTCGACGCCATGAATTTGCACGAAGAATTGCAAAGGTCAGATGAGCCTGAAGTTTGCATCGACGCAATGCCACGAGATGAAGTTAAAAAAAAATGATTCGTCACTTTTTTTCGAATTTTTGTTTTTCTTAATTTGCCTCTTGCCGTTTTTTTTGGACCTAACGAATGGATTCGTAAAATAAAAAAAAGTAACGAATCATTTTTCTTTTTCTCTTCGTGTCATTGCGTCGATGCAAACTTCAGGCTCATAAGGTCAGCAGAAACATTGGCGCCGTTTGAAAAATCGACCAACCGCGGTAAAAAAATATAAAATTTGTCTCATCGCGGCTGTAACTACAGAGAAAATATACAGGAAAATCGATTAGCGTCAACGCAGACAGCATTTGGACGACGTAACAATGTAAACGCGACGTATTTGCACTTCGATTTACATAACGACACGTGTATAAGCAGAAACAAGAAATAGAACGGGATGAGAGAAATCAATGCGTATGTGTGTAGATATTTGTTCAAAGAGCGACACGTGGATTAGATAGTAGTGGAGCGTGAATTTCGTGCGTGAATATTCGGATGATGACTCGATCGGTCGTTCGAGCATCTATCACGCGCGAATACATGTGACGCAGCACGAAAACCGCTCCACCGTAAATGCAATATGCAAACGGCACTTTATATATTTATTCATGTTTCCGATAAAATCATGAGCGAGAGTAAAAACGAAAATAAAAAAGACACCGCCAATGTTATTGTGTTGAAGTTTGCGAAAAAAAAACATGGAATACAAGGAAAAAGGGACCGTGAGCCAGAAATGATTTTTGGCTTTTGTGTGTTGACAGTTTGAAGGAAATCTTTACGCGTATTTTTCTTAATAAGTTCGGGGAAACAATAACACGCTGAATATCGATACCCGGGAATGGTGAAGGGCAAGGCGGAGTACCAGGAAAAATGTTGGGCATCATAGACATATTCGTAGAATTCATTGTTTAACAACAACGAAAACTCATAGTGAAAAGCCGATAAAAAATAGGAAAATGACATCTTCATCTATCGATTTTTAATAAAAAAATTTGTGCTTAAAATATTTGTAAAAGAAAAAAACAGTTTGACAGGTTGAGGGGAAAACGATTTGGCAACAAAATAAAAATAAACGGAGAAAAAACAAACAAGAGCAACCGAAAAATATTGAAATTTACGAGGTTATCGTGTCGACGACGCAGTGGCGCAGAAAAAGTTTCGAGAAAAACGCGTTCCTTGCGGACCGCGCGCGCGGGGCAAGCCTTGCGACACTCGCGCTTATATTTGTCGTTCCGTTATAATCTTGTCACCGAGCGAAATTTGTAGAGGACGTTTTTGTCCGGCCTCGAAGACTCGAAGAATAATTTAAAAAAAAAAAAAAAAGCAAAAGAAAGATGCGTTCGATAAATACGTAGCCCCTTAATGTACATATGAATAATAACGATCGGACTGTAACCGAAAAGAAATTGTTAAAAACTCTAGGCCATCAGTTTTTCTCGATAAATTTCAAGAGTTCTTGGAGAATAGGCGATCGAAATAAGAGCGAACGAGGTTACAAGCGAAACGGAGCCAATTCCGAGAAAGCAAGGAAAGCTCAACCGCCGAACCTGCCGTTCTTGGAAGTAGTAGCACGAACAATATCGAGTTTGAGTATAAATATGAAAAGAGCTTCGTTAGATTTGAATGTCTTGTACACTTACATAAATAATATTGTCGATAGGGTGGCTCGTTGATGAACTTGTAGTCGATGATTCGTTGATATATATCCAATAATAATCCACAGTGTAATTGATGCAACGATCACTTGTTTTGTATCAACACAAAATACATAAACACGAACGATATTTTTTCGTAATAACTTGGTTAGGATAATTCACCGAAACGAAAAATCACAAAGCGTTGCGAATATATCCACTTGATTTTCGTTACGTACATATATATTTAGAGATACGTAAAAAAAAAGACCCGAATACTCGAAGAAACACTTGGCAACTTTTTCTTCATGCTTTCCTTTTTTTCTCGAATTTCCCCACGAACAACACTCGAACACTTTGTGTACTGACACTTCGAATTGGAGTGGCTTTATTCGTAAATTTAACTTTCCATAGACACAGAGTAATGGCGACGTTGAAAACTCTAAACGGAGCAAGTACTCTCGTCGTTATGCTTTTAGACTTTTCGTCGATGTATTGAAAAAAAAGCGCATCACTTTTTCATTCTGGAACGCACAAAAAAAAAGCACTGTTTAGTACAAGCGACTATTGACTGTTGAATCACGCGATTTTTCTCTTCCGTTGGTATCTCGTGTTTTGTTGTTTGATTATTTACTTCTGTTATTATCGTCGAGGACGATTCTATGAGAATCCAAGAGAAAAATGTTTGGCGAAGGAACAATATCTTTTGGAGAATCGTTCTTTGGATGTTCTGTTCTCTTTGTCACTGTCGGGCTCTCGTCAATTGTTATTGTTATCTCGATTTTGTCTCCATTATCTCAGATAGGCGGCCATGTTTTTTTTTGTTCGCATCAAGAGGCGAACGATAAAGCGTGTCTTAAGTGTGTAAATCGATATACGTATTCGCGCGGGTGTATAGAGATAGAAAAACAAAATCAGCGAAGAGAACGAACCGAGTGGAAAACGATTTTAGTCACAGAAACGATTTCGTCGACGAGAGGATTTTACGTTTTCATTGAAAGAGAAAAATGCGCGCGCATTAACGCGTAAAACGTGATAATTAATCGATGGAAAGATCGATTATTGCGCGACGGTGACACGATATCGTTTACGATTTTCTTATTAGAGTCGATGATTCTCGTGCGCCATCTTTCGACGAAAGAATAAGGGAGGTAGGAGCTCCGAGAGGAGGATAAGAAGAGAGGAGAGAAGAAAAAAAAAAGAGGTTCTCGGAAGGACGGGAAAGGCGATATGGTCGCGTAAAATTGCTCGAAAGTATTCGTAGACCGGAGCAACTATATTCACGATGCACGATCCTCTCGTTATAAAACAATAATAATAATAATAATAATGATAATAACAGCGATGATGATAATAATAATTCGTTCGTATTGGCCGTGTTTCGAGCCAAGGCCACGCACTTTGTGTCTTAGTATGTGTATGTAATGTGTGTGTACGTATATCGTGTCGTGTCGTGTGTCGTCGGTACGGCGAAAGAAGTCTAACCTACTTTTTCACCGCCGAGACTGTCGTGTGTCACCAACACTTTGGCCACTTTGCGACGTATTCACTCGCACAGGTGCGACAACTAAATCTCTTCGACTTTTCCTCCAACTTTGAAAAGTAAGAGAAGAAAAAATGTGTATATAAAGAATCTCATTGGACCGAAGTCTCGTTCTCGTGGGACATTCTCTTGCAATAGCGTCAACTTATTTTCTTAGGATATTACATCGCGACGGATTCGCTCCGGAACTGATACATCCTTTTTATTCCCCGAGAATATTTGGCGCACCACGAAATATCGAAGTTTTGCGTTTTAAGCAAGAAATTCTTTCCTGCCTTTAATTTAGCGATAAATCGTCCGCACGAAATTCCACGAGGTATCTCGTACAAATTCGATGATAAGGATGGATAAGTGAATATTTTGTTTCTTCGATTAATCCATTAATTACGAACTGCCAAAGTAGCTTTTCGTTTTATTTTTTTTTTCACACCGTTTGTTCAACTTTTTATTCTTTTGTTGCGCGTGTTTGGGCCGATTCTATACTCCGTATATCCGTATGGTGGCCAGCAAACACTCTCTCACATATCGATGCATATATACGCGATGTATAGTCGCAAGAGACTTTCGACTCTCCGTTGGAATCTCTTTTTCTCTCTTTCTCTCTCTCTCGTGCTCGCTCTTTCGCCGCGAGTACACGCACTTAAACACACATGAATCAGCAGCAACGGCAACACTCACATGCACATTGAAATCCACATATATGATACACAGATGGGAGACGGCGCACACACGGGCGAAGTGAAATCTCGTATTACAGAGAGTGTGCGATGGACACGACCACGTATGCGATGACGTAGTTCGTGGGGCACAACACCGAAAAGAACACACACACACACACGTATAGACACAAAAGTCGGAAAGGTTTTTTAGTTGCCGCGCGCGGTCTGACACTGCGTACGATCGTTGTTGGCACACAGACGGTGAGTAAAACGCGCAGGGGTGTTGGGGAGACGGGCGGGAGGAGGTCGCACTGGTTAGGTTCTCAAAAGGGTCCGGGGAGGGTTGAGGGACAAAGAGGGGAACGCGGTTGGCGGCGTTTCGAGCGAAGAAAACAGCAGGACAAGAGGATGTAGACGCGTGCGCGCGCGGAGCGGTTGACGGCACGATCCTACTCCGGCGGAGATCCGACACGAACTGAGGCGCCCTCGCGCGTCGCCGAGCGGCTGATCGAAGCCGCGACGAGCGCTATCCCCACTCCTCATACTTCTCCGCCCGTAAGCGAAGCTCCAAGTCTCTTCTCCCTCTCTCTCGCTCCCACCAACCGCTCTCTATAACGCCTTTCCCTCGCTATCTTTATCACTTTTTCTTTTTCTCTCTTTCGCTCTCTCCTTCCCTTGCTCTGTCCCTCTTTTCCACACGCTTTCTTACTCGTATTTTTCATCCTACTAACTTGCGCGTAACGCAAAGGGTGATCACATCAATATATAATTCGATGAATGACTAATTGACAGGCTAATTCCTAATACGAATTATTTTTCAGCTTAATTCCCAACACGATTCCCTTGGCTATTAACCCTCCGATCCGAAAATATTCTCGTTTCTCATATCTTTCGCTTTTAAATACTCGTCCTGGGAAATGTTTCACCCGACGCTACATAAACCGTGTCCATAGTGATCATTTTTTTCCAATAGCATCGAAACTCTCCACTGTGGTATTTGTTTCCTATGTACAGAGAGGCGTTCCAAGGTCAAGGTAGTTGTGAAAAAATATTTGTAAACTGCGAAATCGGTCGATTAATTCTACGCAGAAATCACGCAAAATCCCATACGTCGACGATGCTTTCTTCTTTATTTCGATAATCAACCTGGTATTGCCTTTCGGCGCGAACTGCGTTTTTGTTTGTAAACTTGAACGAGCTCGCGTTGTAATGAACAGCAACCTTGGATATGTTCCAAATGCTGAATTCTTTGGCTATGTTCGTCTTCAACGTATCGAGTACGCTGAAAATTGTTGTTGCATTGAAATAACATAGAAAAATTCCTCTCTCATGGGAAAAGGGAAAAAACTATGAAATCAAAACAAGCATGCCTTCACGTTTCACGTCGAACCCATTATTGTAACGCTGCTACGGGTTCTCCTTTCACTTCGTGTGCCACCGACAGAATTTACGATAAATTATTACTCGTACTCTTTTCCCTCTTTCGCGCGCTTCCACCTACCAACTTTCTCCGTTCGTATCCCGTATGTTTGAAGCTTCGCGAGCAGAAAAACCTCAGATATATTCCCAAATGTCCACTCCGATGAACCTTTTTTATTTCATACGAACGAGTTCTAATTGCCTCCTTTCGCTTTCGCCTTGTTTTTCTTCCCAATTCCATTGGCTCTCTCACTCGGAGCGAATGTCTCGAGGCATGGGAAGAAAAAATGTCCGGGCAACCACGAAATTTCTATTCCCAGTGTCGAATGATACCGAATTCGAATTGTTCGTTAATCGTCGCGTCTCGCGCACGACTCTGAGCCTCGTGCTAAAGAGAAATAGAGTCAGACTCGAACATCACTTTCTTCATGCGTACAGCTCGATTTCATGCGTACAAAATTGACGTGGTAACTGTGCGTATGAGAAAACAGGCCCAACCTGTGTCACTTGGCTCTGAAAAAAAAATCTGAAAAAAAATTAAAAAACGCTAAAGGTGAAAACTCTTTAGCACTGCATAAGCTGCGGCGGTCCTCATCATCTTCAGTTATTTTCGGATCCAAAACAGCCCGTACAGTTGAAGAGAATCCCACTACTTGATAAATATTTTTATTCTTGAAAAATCTTGTATTTTTCATAAATTCGATTGATGAAAAGACTGAGAAATCCTGAAGGAATATATATAACTGCACTCCGTATAAACGCATCTGTCAAAATGACAGCGGGGTTGCATCTGTGAAACTGGCAGCGGGACTAGAAAAACGGAACCAACCAATCATAGAACGAATAAAGTAGCAACAATTACAATAGAAATATATCGTGACCCATGGACTTTTTATTAGGGGAATGAGCAGAATAACAGAATTTTCATTTTCATGACGAGAAATGACTTTTCGATCTTTTACGGAACATTAAGTACGTAAATTGTATTAAAATATATTTCATCTCTATTTAATGGGTATTTCATGGGGATCTTCGTGTATTAAACATCCTCCATTTAATTTACATTCTACAAGATCTCCTCGTGCTCCGTTATTATTTTTATCCTCGAACGTGCGAGTGATTGACGAGAGAGTCTCTGAGAGATCTCCGGATACGTTATCTTCCGGACAAACATGTTATATCGCAGGATACAACAAACTCATACGAACGTGACCCTTCGTGTGGGCGGCTGTGTTGTCGACGATAGACACGGTATATTAAAGGGTGCCTCATTGTTATCGTTACGAAAGACCGTTAGGAGTAAGACGAATCACAAGCTCCGTAGGCTTTCGATCCAGCGATGCTGCGAGCTCTCGCTAGTCGGGGATGCTTTGATGATTAAGCGGAAGAGAGCAAGAGACCAAGAGAGACGGAATGTTCTTAATATTTCTTTGATCGAGGTCGACACTTTTTCGAGACCAACGACGCCTTTGACTTAATTTTGTTCCGTATCGGAAAATCGATAATCGATTTTCCATTTATTTTCATGTTGGCATACTGTGAAAATAATAGAAAATTCATAAATCACGAATATCAATTGTTAACCGTGCACATTCGTCGATTCTTTTATTCCCCGTCGTTTATTTTATGTTTCCCATATTGAAGTTCGCAGCGAAAACCGTTATCGAATTGGGACGCGAGCGCCGCTTCGATTAAACGAGAATAAGCCCCGAGTCATACGTGTAATTCGTATTTATTCATTAGTTTGTGTGAGCGCGCTTGTCGGATGATCGCAATCATCGTGTGCACGTACACACACTGTCCAAGATATCGTGCCTCCTGCCTTTCTTCTCTTTTAGAATCTATCACTCGCGACCACGAGAGCAAACTTCGTGGATATTAAAATTTCATCCTCCTTTGGCAACGCGTCGGACATACTCGCACAATTCCTACGGTTTAACAACCATTGGAGCATGCTTTTACGTTCATCAACGATCTAATGATATACGGAAAACTTTCGCCTCGGCCACCCACCATTCTTTCCGCATTCTTCCATCTTAAACGTCGCAGCCGTTCCTTTAAAATAATATCGAATCCTGACAGCGATCTCGGTTAATTCTCAGACATCCCAAAAATTCTGATTCAACGTCCCATGAGAAATTTCGACGATACGACCGGGAGTTACTAGGAATAAAAAATAATCATTGCCGTATTTTTAACATTGCACGTTTGCGTCAACGAAAATGTTGTTTTTACAGACGAATCAAAGCTTCCAATTAATTAGTTTTCATTTTTCATTATCGTACTGTTTCGTACGTCCATCGACAATGTATTTATATATGGATAAGCGATACACGCGACGATAGGGCTTCATAATAGCAGCCAGAGTAAAGCTCTAACGCACGCTGCTCATATGGAACAGGAATCACCGTACGAGGACTACATTCGATATGTGTGCATCATGTAAATACATGGTGTATGTATGCACCGAATGCACGCATGTGCGCCAGCAGAAGATATTTCTCGTTGAACCGGCATATCGCGAAAGCCAGTCGTAACGTTACATCAATGCTGCACGTTTCGTAGTGGCACGTGTAGCCATATATATATATATATATATCTAGCCAACTTCCAGTATATTGTGCACGTGCATGTTCATCCATTAATTCCACGCGTAATATGCGGCTGGTAAAAACTGCATAAAAACCAAACCTTTTTTCGCATCCAATCACTTTTGTTTGTTTCATGTCAATCGGAGGCACTTTTTTCATCTTTTTCCATAATGAGAGCCTGCATCACTGAGCATTGGGTATCACATTCGCAAAATGTCCATTATTTCTCCGCCTTCGAGAATAAATCAATCAAACGGACTGAAGAATCCGCGTGTTTGGAACATCGCGAAATACTCTCCGTTTTTCGTCGTTCGCTCTACATATCGATTATCGCGTCACTTCAATTTACTGGAACAGACGGCAGCGCTTTTTTTATATGGCGAAATTGTCGACGTACCATCCAGCAGGTTCGGCGTCTCCCAAACGACTGACAGACAAAATCGCTTTTTTTTTAAATCGGGAATCGCGTTTTATGATTGGAAAAAATTCAGAATATTCAATGAATACTCGATGACTGGATGAGCGCGTTTGGAAAATAACAAATGATCGTGTTTAAACAGTAAGAAAACAGTTCATTTATAATAAAGAAATGTATTTAGTTGGTACTTTTACTCAAACATTCACTTACTGTTACAAAATTTGTTAATGGTCAAAAAATATCTTTGTTATCACGTTTAGATTTCATGGGCATAGCATTTCCTTCAAGATAATGATTTCCCTCAACTTAGTAGATGTTTATGCTCATCAAATTCATTGGCTATCGAGAAAGTTTACGTTTTAACAAATGATTCATTTATCAACTATTAACAAATTTTTATTTCAGACAATCGCGAGAGGCTCAAATGAATGATTCATTAACTGTTCAGAGAGAACATTTATTTCGCCGTATCCAACTTTACATTTGTTGGCAGTTAACAAATCCTGGTCCAGATAAATAAAACCTTTTCTCGGTGAATGATCGTTTATTTGTTAAACCATCAAAATTTGTCAAATCTGAATTTGAATTTTTAGGATCGACAAAGCTGTCGTTTTTCAAAATTTGCGAACACCGAATCATTCTGTTCGATTGAACAAAGATCATTCGATCATTTCATTCTGCTCTTAATTTTCTGCTCGAAATGACTATCGCTCATTATGACAATTTTTATTGTTGAATCCCCAAATTCTGCTTTGTCTAGAAACAGTCGTCATCGCATGGAAATAACTTCCAAGAAAGTTTGTTCATTTCGCCAGAAACGAGGTGCGTGCGAATTGGAAGTCCGCAGGATTTAGAGAAAAAAAATATCGTTAAGGGTGTAGAGCCGTTGGGTAGATAAGAAGAGGGCGGAGGGCTCAGGGCGTCCGCAACGGGGTCAATAATATCGTAGAGCTTGAAACCGTGGGCGAATCCAAATCACCTTGTACAACGCACCAAACCCGACGGAGTAACCCCTGTATACGAATCCCACGCGCGTCTATTCGCTTCAGCCCCTGTACAGCGATGTTGTATAGGAGCGATACAACACATTGACTCACACACCCTCAAAAGACCCTCGATCGATACCAACACCCCGAAACGAGCGAAATGAAAGAAGGGCTCGAATAAATCACCTGTGATTTTTCATCGCCGCTTTTCTCTGCTTTCCCATTCTTTCGCTTCCGGTATCGTTCTAGCAATTTCTTTTATCCCGCGTCCTACTAGTCCTATGGCACTGTAAATAAGATATTTGAATCTCTGGCCGAATAATTCAAGTTCCTGATTTTTCAATCTTCCCCTAAACTATTTTTCATGACCTCTTTCGATTTGTTGGGATCGCCTCAATATAAATCAGACTGACATACACGATAATTGTTCAATATTGTGCTCATTAATAATTCATCAATAATTATGAAAGATTGAAGCGACTGTCGGTGCTTCTTTATGAGCAGTTTACCCTTTTTTATTTTTTATCATCTCATATAAATACTTGTCGTAAACGTTCCTCATTCACTGTCCCTTTGTGAACATAGATTAAAAAGCTGTAGTACACGTCCTGGGCTCGAACGCGAACAAAGAGGGGAACGATCACCCGTCTCGGCATCGGACGGGGCTAGGTCAGCGTCTGTACAGTCAACTACCTGCTACGGAATTACGAGCGTAAGCCAGGTGAACCTGCGAGGGCTTTCGTGCACCGGTTTTTCTGTTAACGCCATGCACACGCGTCATCATCACGGTCTTTTCTTCTCCCACTTGCTCTCTTTCTATCCTTTGCTGTATTCCCAATGCAAATGATCTGTCATTCATCTACTGAGATCCTCCTTTTCATCTCTTCGCATTTAATTTTTTTCTTTTTTCGTCTGTTCCCCATTTTGACAACGATTTTCCTGTCGCTTTTCATTTTTATCGTCTCACCGAACAGTCCCGACCGTTCTCGCGAGTTCCGGATCAAATCTCGTTCAGCCACAATCGGACATGAACTCAAGCACTTAATATACGAGCATGAAAACCGATTTTATCGATTTTCTGATGTCGACCCGTTGATTGAATGAGTGACTGACTGCGCTGTTGGATGATGAGCGGATAATTTGTGTAAAAAGTATTGAGCGTTGAACTTTTTATCTGCAGTTAAATTTCTGCTTGGAAATACGGTGGTTTATACTTGCAAGTCTCGATTTCCTTTATCTCTGAGCACGTCCGATTACGATTTTGATTCCGAAACAGAAACCAAAAACTCAATCTCTAAGATTTGGGCTAGATATCCACCGAGGAAACGATTTATTCATACGTATCAGGATTTGTTGACTGCTAACAAATGTAAAGTTGGATACGGCGAAATAAATGTTTTTGAACGCATAATGAATTATTTATTTGGGCCTCTCGCGATTGTTTGCAATAAACATTTGTTAATAGTTAATAAATTAATCATTTGCTAAAACGTAACCTTTCTGGATACGAAATGAATTTGATGACCATAAAAAATTACTGAGTTGAGGGAAATAAAAGCGTTGGAAAAAATCATTATCTTCAAGGAAATGCTATGCCTATAAAATTTCATCGTGATAACAAAGATATTTTTTGACCATTAACACATTTTGTTACAGAGTTAGCGAATGTTTGAGTAAAAGTACCAACAAAATATATTTCTTTATTATAAATAAACTGTTTTCTCAGGAGCGGCGTGCGGGAGGAAAGGCCACGGGATTTCGACAAGGTCGTGGGTACTTATCGTGTCGTTTTTTATAGTCAATTTTATCAGCTTTGAAAAGATGGGAATCGTGGCGGTATTCACGAACCTTCGTCTAATGAAACTGATCAAGTTTACTTGAATAAAAAAAATAGAAGAGCACGAAAAAAGAGACCAACTGTGATGTTGGATGGGAGAAAATGAATTTGTATGGGGATAAAAATGATTAATGATAGAGTCGAGGGCTGTGGTTCGTCGAGGGATAATGGTATGTCAAACCCGGCAAATCGCGGCAACTTTGCCAGTCGGCGAAACTATCAATTAAAACGGGACCGACGAGCGATTAGTTGGACGAGGAGAAAGAGGAGGATGGGGCAAGACGAATACAGAATCCGGGGATTGGATACCAGAGAGCTCAGAGGCAAACGAAATAACAGGTATCGAGAAGACGATTGAGGTTGTCTCGAGCGGGGTTATAAAGGCGGGCTCTTCTCTCTTTCAAGTCTCTTTTCTCAGCGCACAGTGTTTGTGTGTGAATCTCAAGAACTCGTGCTCGATTCTCCCCCCTTCCTCTCTCTCTCTCTCTCTCTCTCTCTTTCTCTCAGCCTAGCGGTAGGTCAGGTTCACCGCTTAAATTCTAACTTCTCTTTATCTTTAACGCTGAAGAATCTTACAAGAGTCTCCCGAATCGACGATTAAAACGATCCGACATACGTAAGTAGATCCGCGAGGAGTCTCATGATTCTCCTCTGACCTCTGACCACTGGATAGCAACACTCTTCACGTATACGTATAGACATCCACTAGAAACAAGCGGGCCTATCCGTTAATCGATGCGGAACTATATAGCGAATGTCTCGAGCTGAAAATAAATTATTCCCAACATAATAATCGCCTCACATCGGAACATCCCGCCCATCACAATTTACAATCAACCGCATTCAGAGAGGAAAAAAATATTTTTTATTCCTCACGACGACCTTTCGACGATTGCCCAGGCGCTATTTTGTCCCTATTACATCGTAATCACGTTCATTTCGAATTTTATATTGAACCGATGACACGAGGAGAAAAAACACTTTGAATCAATAAACAAATAAGCATCGAAAGTTTTCTTGTTTACGCCGCACTGCCGCGATTTATTTCCCTTTCACAAGAAGACTCCGCGATTCAGATGCGGAGGATCGATGCATAATTGATATTGAGTGAGAGGCCAGACTGAAATAAAACGGCATATCGAAGGATGATGAGTTTTAACGCGGCTCTTTTTTACCCTTTATAAAGGAGACAGCCACTGCTGATGTTGTTGGGGTAACGGGAATGCGTCAAGGACTTAAAAAGGGTAGGTCAGGGCACATCGGACTACGATTATGGGCAACCAGCCAAAGAAAAGTCCCACAGCTGTATGCATATATTTTACACCGTAATCCTCTTCGCGTATATAAAACATGTGAATAATATATACATAGGACATGTATATACGTGTTTATACGCTGTTCAATCAGTATGAGGACAGGACTGTCCAATGTGCAAGGTAAGAAGATCGTTGAGAAGCACCCACGGTGTCTATGTCCGCTGTTTGCCAGTATAACGGCGTAACCTCACCCGCATGTCCGTGTTGTACACAACACGACCATCAATATGCATGTCTATGTGTTTCTCCGTACATGTATTCTACAGCTCGTTCCAAAAGGTGGCAAAAAAGTTGAAATCATGTAATTAAAGCGCGATAATTCCAGAAGAAAACCCTCCAGCGATCGTCCTGGCTGTAGATGTACGTCAGTGTCGCACTGAGAAAACGTAATGTTTCGTAAAAGATCGGAAAGTCATTTCTCGTCATGAAAAATTTGGCATCACGAATTAAAATTCTGCTAGTCTGCCCATTTGTTCATATAGTTTCATTCTATTCTGAAAAAGGCATGAGAAAGTTTTTAGTTGCATTGGATCGATTTAGTGAAAACGAAACACTTTATGATCGAATTTGGCAAGCAGGGTTTTCGGCGATTTTTTTATCATCTCGTGTGTTTTTAGAACAAC
This sequence comes from Campopleginae sp. 14b, assembly GCA_030522525.1. NCBI lineage: Eukaryota > Metazoa > Arthropoda > Insecta > Hymenoptera > Ichneumonidae > Campopleginae sp. 14b. Next base: position 51,255 of record JAPYYS010001017.1, read on the forward strand.
GTCCTTCATTGCGCTAGACTGAGAAACCAGTGCTTTTATAGTCAATAAATATATTTAGTTGGTACTTTTACTCGAACGTCAAATCACGATCAAATTTCATAGGCATAGCATTCCCTTGAAAATAATGATTTGTTCGATCGTCTTTATTTCCCTCAACTCAGTAGATGTTTGTGGTCATCAAATTGATTTGTTATCAAGAAAGGTTACGTTTTTCATCAAATGATTCATTTATAAACTATTAACAAATGTTCATTTCAGACAATCGAGAAAAGGTCAAATAAATGATTCATTAACTGTTGATAAACAATTACGTCACTGTATCCAATTTTACATTTGTTTAATTAGCCAGAAGCGAATCGGTGGATCGATTTGGGGTTCTGGGACGTTTGACAGGGGCAAACCGCTTTTCCTGCACTTGTTTCATTTTGTTCGCATTGCGTCGGATTGGCTGGTGATCTTGTCACTCGTTACTTCGCGTCAATGAAAAGGATCAGAAAGAACGAATGGTAAGGATTTATTTTTCCAGATGTATTCGTGGTCTACTGTTTTGTCGCTCATGATGAACGCAAATTGCGAGACACACTATGCACTTGCATTTCATTGCTATCCTAGACACGTGTCACGATCTTCGAGTCTCGTGCATCTTTGTATACATTCGCGTATATATAACTTACGTTTTCACTCTCGTCGTCGCGTCGTTGTCGATTTTCCACAATTTCGAAATATATTTTCCACTCAGCGGAGGATCATGACTGCGCGAACGTCTTCGCATGAGTGAATAAGAGAATCAACGCTTATACTCGTTTTGCTCGTTATTTCATTGTATGCGTTGTTATTCGACATATTCACATACAGTTGATGATGACACAATCTCCGGGCTTTGCAGAGTAACGAATATATGCAAATGAACTGCTCTCACTGTGTGTTGATATGCTCGTCAAGCATTACTATGTGTATACCCTTGTCATTCAACCACAACGTCGTGCTCGATTAAAAACCAATCCCATCATTCTGTGAATAAATTGATAAAGCAAAGTTTCGCGAAAGACGAACATTTTTTTCACAAATCTTTCTCCTCTCGTTTTGGTCATTGCTCGTGTTTTTTTTTCTCTTTTTATTTCATTCCGTGATTTCATTATCTCTGCAGATTTCTCTCGACCGCCATTAAAAATTCATGACTGCATCACTTCGTCACGTTCGTTCGTTTGATTGTGTTGAAATATTGCCTCATTCACATGGATATGCTTCTCAATAGAGTATGCATCGTGATGATAACTCGTCACTATACATTCCAAGCAAAATTCGGAATGAATTTGTGTTCCTATACAAATGTGGCGTCGCACTTGATATTTTTCCTTTCCTATAGTACCAGCAAAATTGGGTTTTCACTAATCATCGTCAAGCTAATGAAACAATTACTTTAAATGCTGAGTCCGGTCAGCCAGCTTGGAAAATTTGCGATCCTATATAAAGATAAGAGAAAAGATAAAAATATGATAACGAAGTAAACAATTATTCATATTCCCTTACTGTGTTTAACTTCGAAAACGCGATATGAAAGGTTTTGTTTTTTTTCTTTCGTTTTATTAGACGAACTGTTGGTTCTAAGTAAAACTCTTTGTAGAATTTTCGTCCTGACCTCAACTACGCAATAAACGTTAATTTTTTCAACGAAGCGGAGCCCGGAGAGAAATAACGACGGTCGGCGGCTGACACAGGGCGAAGGGGGTCGAAAACGTCTCAAGAGATATTAGCCTGAAGCATCATCGTTTTCCAGTACTCCGAGTAAATGTGCTAAAAGGGCGGAAACGAGAGAGTGAGAGCGAGGGAGAGAAAGAGAGAGACAGAGAGAGAGAGAGAGAGAGAGAGTTCGCTAAGAGAGACGAGCTTTGTGCATCGTGAAATTAAGATTTCATACTATAACCTACCGAGAAAAATGGACTTTAGTTATGTAAAGAGCACCTTGGTGGAAGCGTCTGTTCACCAAGAAGGGTACGAAGCTTGTGACGTGTTAGTTTTTGTTCGCGGCGAAAACAGGAATATAGAGGGTTAAGGTACTGGAACTGTGTATACGAAGAAAGAGGGAAGAGGTGGAGAGGAATGAAAAGATAGGAAGAGTTGGACAAGACTGGAGAAGCTTTTCGCTGTTGGTGTTGCACGCTTGGGGGAACGAAGCTCGTGTCTAGGAACAGAGACAACAAAAACGAGCCCTGCTGGCGTAATACCACAAGGGGGGGGGGGGGGGGAGAAAAAAAGGCGAACAGACACAGAGATAGAAAGAAAAAGAAAGGAAGCAGCTTTTCGCTTACTAGCCTACGAACGAGCTCTTGGAACACAAGTCGAAAGAGATTGAGAGAGAAAGAGAGAAGAGAGTCTGACGGCTGCTTCGGTATCCAGGTCAAACGGCGAGCAAAGTGGACGAACCGGTGGAGAGTTCGCACCGCGACTCTCCATCTGATGCTATAAACTGGTATACCTTTCCATAACCACACTTTTATCCATAAGGCTAAATACAATATTATTCTTTTTTTGTATAATTGGAAGGCAACCTTCTGCGCTTCAACGAGACCGGCTCCATAAAAGGCTTCTGATAATTATTCATGAAATCCTGAAAAGAACAACACAAAACATAATCCCCCGCAAATTCAATTTCTATGAGGATGTACACTGTTGTTCACAGAGGAACAAAATAATTCTTACTCAAGGATTCTGAGCTGGACTCGGCATAAATGTTGAAAAAAAAGAAATCTCGACGAACTGAAACGACGGCTGAAAAGGTTCAATGATTTTTATGCATTCATGAATAACCCTTTTGCTAAAGTCAAATCAGACAAATTGCCTCCGAAATGTAAGGCGAGTTCTCTCCTCTATTACTTCCTAGAAGTTGAGTGCATAATGTGTATGGCACTGATATACATATATATATATTTTATGTGCCAATGAGATCAAGGTGGGGGAGCTTGTCCATCGACCATCGATAATTTCCCGGTACTCTTCCTCTCTCTTTTATCGAAGGCATTTTCTGATGACTGTATTTAGCGAGCGCCCTCGTTAGAATCGCATCGAAAAGAGAGAAAGAAAGAGATTTTAAACGCGCGTGTAGTCGCTTCGAGTTAAACCGTTGAAGCGGGGCATTTAATGCCCCATCGGACACACGTTCACTCTCCGGTGGCAGTTGAATAGCGATAACGATTTATCGAACGCCTAACACGAAAGGTAGAGACGTGAATTTCTCTACTGCAGTTTGACACCGAAACTCTATATTCGCCCAACCGCACACATGTTTATTTATATATCTATATATACGCATCGATTTTGTACATATCTAAGGATATTTATATTTAGATCCTCATGCAAATGCTGTATTCGGGGTGATTAATTACCGAAGCTTTGGCTGCTATTCGCGTCGACTGCAAATCACCAGTTGATTCCAAAATCGCTAATTGATACATGAGTCTCATTATGCTTAACCAAGGCCGTCGATCAAACGGTAACCATGTCAATTTCCACGAATCCACCGTGATAAAAATAAAACCTCAAACCATATGACATCTACTTTTTGTATTATTCATCGTCTGTGCAAAATATTTGCATGAGTATAGAGAATTCTATATACAGATGTGCTTAAAAATCCCATATCCCATCGTCCGGGATCGTCCCGCTGACTGAAGGCTTTAGTATCGGTGCACACTTCCCTTGATTTCACATGATTGCTTTGATTCGGCGCTTTTCATTTGAAATCCTACTGACATATTAGCTATTATGTATATACATACTGCAGCAGAATGGGGAAAACCAATAATGATAAGCTGTGGAGTATTGCGAGATCGAGTACGAAGCTTGTGCAGTTTCGGACAACACACGCTGCTATTCTATATTTATTGGAAGCCGCGTATGCGATACGAATACAAATTATATATGTGTGCGTGTGTGTGTGTGTGTGTGTGTGTGTGTGCCCGTACTGGTTGGATGATGCTCCGGGGAGCCCGGATCCCAGCTACCATGGAACCATCGGTTGCCATGGAAGCCGCGTCCATCCCCCTGCTACAGAGCCACGATCTCTATACCACTCTATATCTACGTCGCTCTTCCCCATCCCGCTCTCTGTGTCTCTCTCTCTCTCTCTCATTCTCTCTCTCCCTGTCCGCTTCTCTCTATTGCGTTCTGTCCCTCTTATCGTTTTCGCGGATTCACCCTTTCGTTCATACATACATGGACAGCCCTCTCCTTATCCTTGTCAACTGCGTGGACCCACACGGGTCTCGCTGATTTGCCAGTATTTCCTCGACAGCCCGAGCACCTAAAGAGCCAAGTACACAGTACACTTTTGATCTGTAGATTTACATTCCACCCTCCCTCTATTCGCACATTCATATACGAACAGTGGGGAAGATTGAGCGTTAACAGATAAAACACACGCAAACTTGAGGATTGAAATTTCATGAAAAATCAAGCAATCACTGAGTTCATAGTTTTTTGGCAAACATTATAATCGTAACACGTAGTGTTCGTAACTAGTCTTCGTAACAAGCGTCGATACCGTAACAACCAACGGACGAATTCTTCCTTAGACGTTGATGACAGGGGCTGGATAATATTTTGTGCTTTTCTGATCCACGAATATTCTATCGAGAACTGATAAGACCGTTTGTTCGAACATTTCATCGTGTAGTCACTATATACTCTATTATTTTTGCGTGTTCACCACTCCGGAGGGTGCAACAAGATAAAGTAATCGATCTGCTGAAGGATATTCATTCACGTGTACACAAATACATTCTTACCCAAGTGTACGATATAGAGGAAACGAGCGTGGGTACGGATCCTGCTACCTACAGAATATGACAGATAAATGATTCGACGGAACCTCCTCGCTCGTGCGCTTCCTTTCTCTTCCTCTCTCTCTCTCTCTCCCTCTCCCTCCCTTTCTCACACAATCTTTTTCAGCTCTTATATTAATACCGAAACTCGGAGCTCATGTAGCGATCGATCTCGCACGCACGAGTCAACATATTTGAAATTTCTCATCGTTATAACTGCTATATAATGTGGTATGGTGGTCATGGTGGTGGGTACTCACGTTCATACATACTGTATGTACGATATAATACCGTCGTTATAGACCTTCGATAGATTGCCCGAGTTGCTGGTGATGAAACTTTGAGTTCCTCTCTTCCCTGCCATGCTCTCTCCCTCCCCCCTCTCTCTCGCTCCCTCTCTCACTCTGCCTTTTGCTAACGCCGTGCATACATACAAGATCCACTAACTTTGTCTCTATTAGACATTTCCGAGTGTGTGGTATTGAGTAATTCGTTGTACATGTGTGTACGTGCGTATGCAATAATTTGCAAACTGTGTGTGTGTGTGTGTGTGTACCAAAGGCAGCTCTGCATCTGCACTTGCTTCCGATCGTTGCGACCCGTCTTTTTTTCTTCCACTATAACGAGCTTGAAACTTTGTTGCTTCAGGTGCAGAGTATTTTAGAGAGCGGGTTTAGGGCCCAGGGAATCAGTTGTCACATATGAAGAAGGATACCTCGTCGATGAAGATAAATTTTCTGTGATTCGGTCGAATAATCCGCGCCAATCCGGGAAAACTAAGTTGAATCTGTCATTTTTCCATTTAACCAATTGGATAGATCCGTCGTAACGAATTTTCAAGAAGCTCGCACGACTGCAGCCTCCCACAAGGCCGCTCACTGTCTAATCACCTGCGTTAATAGATTCCTTCGGAGGATTGACAGACAATATAATTACCAGAAACAAGCGGTTGACTGACCAAACCCGGAAATCACGTTGATAAGAGCCCAGAACGCTATAGTGTCCCGGAGATTTGAACGAAAGTAGAAATGACCAAAGTCAGAATGGAATAAGGAAATATCGTGTCACGAGAACCACCGAGATGATGAGAAGATTCTTTCGTTTTGTCTTCATATCATTCGTTTTTTTTTGCTCCATTATTTTCCTCTATTTTTCTACAGGGTCTCGCACTCTCCGCAGCTTTGCTTCTTCCCCGTTCGTTCACACGTATATATCAACAACTATCTCTGACGTAGCAACTGTACACCGTACACGCTTAAGTATATTGTATTTGTGCAGTGAGCACATACACACAGGCATATGTATACGTATATGGTTGGTCGTTGCTTTCCAGGTAGAAGGTAGTGGCGGAACGTAACGGTACTTTGCCTCGATCGCTAGCCTGGCACAGGACGCGGGATGGTATGGACGACGTCGATCCGGTGAGAAGCTTGGAGTAAAAGGAAGAGAGAGAAGGAGAAAGATATAGAGAGACGGAGGTTAAGACGATGAGTGCGCGCGGTATGGAAGCGAAACGTCGGCGGCGGTTCAGTGACCGACCGACCGACCGAGCACGTTTCTCTCCTGGAGAAGCGAGCTCGGCTTCGCAGCTCGTCCAATGTACGCTTATACTCTTTCGTTACACTTTTATATCCTTTCTATATACATATCTATGCGCTTGTACGTGAAAAAAAAACAAAAAAAAAACGAGCTGAACGGTGTTCTGTCTTTTCGACAAAATTCCTATGGAATAAAACAAAATTGGACCGCCACTTAGTCTCGTTGATGAGAGAAGTTTCAGATTCCTGGTGAAAATCGCGTTCCCATGAGCTCGGAGCACATGTTGTTATCGCTTTGATATTCCGTCGACATACATTTCGTTTTACATTCATATTTGTTTGAACATAATTATGCCCAGAGCTGTGTGACAAGTTTCAGGCAAATTTGACGCTGTTGTCGTTGAATATTCCTCGGTTTACTGCATTTGTTTACAGCGGTGTGGTTCAATGGGTGAAAGTTTAGTTACAGAGTTTTTACCTCTCAGCCCGAAGTTATGAAGGCCGAAAACACCGAAGGCGCGTTTACCGATTGTGCAAACGACAGAACCATGTTCGGTGAATTCATTAACTCGTTTGAGTCTCATGTACTTGGATAGTGAGCGTTAAGGGAACATGGCAATTTTTCACTTTAGTTTCTCATCACGATGCATATTGAACTTCAGGACATATCAATCAGTTTTCAGGGTATCACAGACCCCGAATCACTCTCACTCCTCTTCATACTCGTGCGTTCACTATTCGGACCTTTTCTTCCGGGATCGAATTTCCCTTATCCTTTTGCTACATCAAACGGAACGAGGCAGACTCACAGATAATGAGAGAATTTCTCGATCTATGTGATGCCGTAACTCGCCCGCGTTCCAGCGAGCCCTCTTCTTCCCTCTTAGCAACGACCATTTGCTCGTCAAGGATTTCGAGTCTCTGAATCTTTAGGGCTAAATCTACCTCGTGGTGAATAAGCTGCCCCGAAAAAATGTTCATTTTTGTTGTTTCGTCGCGACGCTTTTGTGGGATATTCATAGATTGTTTACAAATCATCCAATCGTTTTATCGATTTTTCTGACAATCCGATGCTCAGAGTTCTCCTTTGTAATCTTCGAGTCGCGATGTGCGACGATTCACAATGTTAAATGCTGGTCTTTCCGGGCGAAGAATCTCACGTATCTCTATTTTATCCTTTTCCTTCCATTCTCTTTTTCATCGTGTTCTCTCACTATACATTTTCATTCCTCTCTTTCTCTACTGCTCGTTCCGTCTTTGTCACAGAGTGAAAAGGTGAAAAACTCTTTCGCTTGTTCCGAGCGCGCATCGTTGACATTCTCTAACCCTCTCGGTGCGCGATGCATACAAGAGTTCCTCTTGCGCGTCCGACAGAGGTTTTATTTCCGGAATAAATGCCACCCTTTCCGGTATATCGCCGGCCGTGGCCGTGGCTATGTGGCATCAGCGGGTTCGTCTCGGCCGTCGTGAAAGAGCGAGAGAAAGAGAGAGGGATCGTTCCCGCTATATATCTCTTGTCGTACTGAATAAATAGCACGATTTCCCTACCTCGAGGCTCTCAGCCACTCACCTTTTCTACTTCGCGTATATACGAACTCAATCCGTAAACAAAAGCGTTTCGATTTATATAATTAAACGCGTAAAGTCATGAGACTCGGGCCATTCCCATAACCAGCGAATGGTACGAGCTCAGTGCATCTGGAAAGCAATCTTCTTATCTAATGATCGTTATCTAATCGTGGAAAACGTTTCACGACTGTGCCAAACCCTTTATGGCCCTGACTCTCCATTGACCCGCAGACGAATTGCTCTCGATATGATTTCGCACTGTTTCATAAATCAATTAAAAGTTACTGTCAGCTGAGCTATCATAGAGAAAACTGCATATTCATTGATGAATACGCAAAAGAGGAAAGTGTCCCACAAACAATCACAAGCTCTACGCGAATTTTATGCGACAAACTCGTCCCCGATGGATCGCGATCGATGCTGACCGCCTCAGAGATAAAAATGATGAATAATTATTCATTAAATGGACAAAATATGTTGGATTGAAAAATATCAAAGCCGGAAGTACGCTCAAATAATGATTATTACAACTTGAATAAATTTGTGATAATCTGACCTCGATAAATCGTCAAAAAGGTACGAGTGGTAAGTTATCACGTACATTGCTTGGAGAACGTACGTGAAGAGTATATAGATTTAATAAATAGGTCTATGTGAATGTATTATGTGATATGTACAGGTATATAGAGGTATGAGCGACGTGGTGCTGATGCTGTCGACATGCCGAGAGGGCGACCTGAGCTTGGCAATGACGTACCATGGGACGGCGAGGCTTGGGGGTTGCCGAGGGATGAGGCTTGCATGCACGCGACGCTTTGCACTCTCATAAAACCCCGACGACATTGCAGGTGATGGTCACGACGAGTTTATAGCCCACTAAATATATCTATACCGATGTAGCCCGTACACATATGATGTAAAGAAATTGGTACAAATTGCAACCACAATTCCATGGCTTCGAGCTTTTCTCGCAAGAAGAACAATAATGGTCAGTGTGGCAAGTTTACGTAAATGATTACAGTGTTTGAAGGATTACCGTGAATATCGTGACGAAAATGAGCGAGATTGCATTTTCGAGAATGACTTTTAATTCAACGAGAATCTGAATAAAAATTCAAATAAATTTATAAAATAAATTTGATTTTCTAATAATTAAAGTAAATGAATTTAGAAAATATAATTGACGCAAAAGTGTCGAGAATAGTGTTTATAAGATATAAAATAATAATTATTGGGGAAACATGATTTTGTATTTGCAAAACGTTGCCAGTCCTCTTTGTAGTGCACTGTGTGATCAGTGATGAACGGATTCGAGCGATTTTGCCGAATAAACAAGTCGCGGATGGAATAGAAATGTACGGTATCAAGGTTAAAACAAAAAAACCATCGAAAGCGACGCTCATCAACGGTTTACGAGCGAGGAGAGAGAAAGAGAGTGGTTGAGTGGGAGCGGGATGAGCGAGACGGAGTAAAGAGAAAGGGTTCGCGGGGGTGGCTTCGTTAAAAGTTTGCGTTTGCGGCTGTTGCGTGCGCTAGGGGCGGTTCTCTATTTTTTTATAATTCTTTTTGCCTCTCCTTTTCTTTCTATGGTGATGGCGCCACGTGTACGTTACGCCAAATATAACCTGTATATAGGAACATGGTGACAGCAAGGGGAGAAAAGCGTCGACAAGAGCACGACTGAACGAAGCAAGTAAACGTGGCCTCTACGTCTGTTCAACCTCTGTGTTAGTGTTTACCTATGTGTGAATAAGTTTATGTGTAAGTATGAGACTGGGGAGATGTTCAGGGTTGTACCGGAGGGTGGTGAAGCGAACGCGTACACTTGTGCACGTCCAAATGGCTCGACGGTGCGCGGGAGGGTTGCAACTTCATGCTCTTTCATTCTCTCTCTCTCTCTCTCTCTCTCTCTCTCTCTCTCTCTCTCTCTCTACAGTCTGCGTACATAACTACGTAGTGTTAGCAGCAAAGCGCCAGCAGCAGCATCAGCAGCATCTATCGATTAGTCGATGTATGTATAGCGTGTATAAGCCGACGTTGCGTCGATATACAACCCCCCGAATATGTAAGCGCTCCGGCATAGTTACAGCCCTTTACCTTCTGGCGATGCGTACGGGCTGCATGCGTAAAAGGTGAATATATATACAACTCGAAGACTTTTCACAGTTTTCCTTTATATTCATTACTCTTTGCCATATCGGCACGGAACGCGCCGTTCAATGATCCAATGATTTTTACTTTTCATTAACGTCACTCCACGAAATGATCATTCTTGTTTATGGCTCAGCAGGTTCTCTCGAGAAGTGCCACGTGGAATGACACATCGAAACAGAATAAGAGAAAATTGCATGAATCGCTTTTCGCACGGCCAGGGTAATCCATTCGTTCGGTTTTTTATATTTTATATTTTTCATGAGTCCTGTTCCTGTGAAGTTCGATGTGGAACACGAGAAATGTCTACTCGGTATAATAACGTGACACCGATCACGATTTCGTAACATCGATGCCTTATTCGTAGTTTTCGTTTTCTTTGCCAGTCTCAATATTATCTCGGGATCATAGGCCGAAATATTTCGGAACGAGATCTCGAATTTCAAGGCTGTTTGCCCACCTGCGGAGACTTGTCTTTAACGCTCAACTATACCGATACCTTGTCACGACTCATTCCACTTGAAAGTACCGGAAAAAAAATATACATATATATATTTCACAATAACATTGAAACGGCCAGACGGGCTTATACTCTGTAAGAATGGAAAAGTGGGAGGCGTTCGCCAATAGAGTATACGCAATGGTATACGAGGTTAGTGGGACAGCGAAGAGAATCCTCGCGGAGAATGCCGAGAGGCCACCATCCTTCCTATTGCATGCATCGCGTCTTTTATATATACGTATTGAGTACGTGCACGAATTATGTGGCTGCTCAAGAGACGCTTTACATTTAAGGACTACGATGTACTCGCGGATGCATCACAATGACAATTCCTTATAATTCATGTGATGAAACGCAGACTCCATTTTTTATTTACAAATCCATTTTTTTCTTTCTCTGTTGTTTTTTTATTCATATTACAAACTCAACTGCACAGTTTCTGCTTCTTTCCTCTCGATCACGATTACGGTCTACATTAAATTAAGTAAATTATTAAATAAATTATAATTAATTTAACTTTTTTAATTATAATAATTAATAACCAATAAATTCAATAAATTAAATCAATAATATCTAAATTTATTAAAATGAATACAATTTTTATAGCTAAAAATAGAAAAAGCCTCGGCAAGACAAACCTCTGTATAGAAACTTGATAGAAATATTGTTTTTTGTAAAGTTCCAAGTCGGCCATCTGTTCGGTTATAAAATCGAGTGTTTTCTCGAATGCCTTGACGCGACTGCACTTGACAACGATTATTTTTCTACTATTAATAGCAAAAGCGTGACCTTTCGTCGAGTTTTTATAGCTATAAGAACGCGACTGAGACATTGGCTCGGGTATGTTTGTGAGAACTGAGCGGCACGTATTCCCACGTCGTCCTCGCAGTAATGCCCGTTGTTTATGCGCCACTTTTTAATTTCATTAGCTTCAAGGAATATCATTCCCTCGTCCTAATTTCCCGACTTTTTTCTTTCACGAATTACTTTACACATTTCGCAATCACGAATATGAAATTATGTCGACGAGAACATGCTCGAACTACATTGCCGATTAAAAGTCGGTCGGAGCTCTCTCGACTTTCACAACTTTCATCGTCGCACGTCCTCGCGGGCATTCTTCAAGTACATATCGAGGCGACAAGCGCTTACGATAAAATATGACATCTGATCCGAAGATACTTCGGACTTTGTCTTCCATACTGAAAATGAATTTTCGTGTATAAAACTATACAATCAAGAAGCTCGAACCAGCTTTTCATGTTCAAACGTCAAAAAAGTCAGAATATGCAGGATTCTCTCATTCAAATTGTCTCATTCGAATTTCAATATTCTTCTTCGTCAAGGGCGTTTCACCCGAACTTGATGAAAAAAAGGAAAAAAAAGGAAAAAACATTGAAAAAGAATATTATATTTGGTAAAACAAACGGGCCATAAAATTTTCGGAGACAAACTTGGACTGTAACCAGTAAATGTTCACTGAATATTTTGAGCTGACTCAAAAATCTGTTCGACTTCATTTCAAAACAGAATTGCATAATTATGAGGATATAATTTACTGGACATTGTAGGTAGTTAAGAGTGCGAAGAGTAGAAAACAGAAGATAAGGGTCGGAACAAAGAGTCTTAAGTGTTTCCAGAGCCATAGCCTCCTAGAGTAGGTCAGTATTCGTTGGTGTGAGTCACAGTCTGAGAACGAAGGACGCGAGGAGTGAAGACAAATGACAAAACGTAAAAAATTCTCGAAAAGGCTATGAAAGTATAATTTTTCGTGTTCGATGATTGAAAGCTTGAAATACGATATTCTTTTAATTGTTTTCTTATCTCGGTATAATTAATTTTGAGAATGAACGATGTCTTTTCATCGAAAAATTGAAAGTAATGTTTGTTCTACAAATTGACGATTGATAGTTGTTAGCGCACGTTAGTGTCAAAAAATGATTTATTTCCATAATAAAGTTTCGCGCCTGTGTCTACGTTTTATGTGGACATAATATTCATGTGCGAAGTCGTCACGAATTAATCGAACGTGGCCGACGTAGCATCACGTTCTCTCCCTCGTTTCTTCAATATAATCTATTTCTTATGTGTATAAATATACTCGCGTGTGTATCCAGCACATATTCTTCGTGAGTGATTTTATTGGTATTTGTGTACACAGACAAAGCTGTTGGCTGTAAAGCCTGTTCAGTGTCCCCGGCGGAATTCGCTCGAGCTCTCCCAGCCCTCGCGGCCCATTACAGCCGCCTTTGCTTCCTTCTCTTCGTTACCACTCTCGAGGGGGAAAAAACAACTATATATATAACGTTTTCCCGCTACCCTCAGTGTGACATGCCACACATAGCTCACGAAAGCTTTTCCCTTCAAAAAGACAAGAGAGAGCCAAACAAACCTCAACCCCCGTCCATCGAGGAATATGTATGGGAAGGGAAACTGAGGAGAACGAATCTCAATCACAAAATCGTTGGGTCTAATATTTAAATAATCTTGGGGCTATCGGATACATAATAATAATAATAATAATTTATAAACGGATTGAAAAATAAAATCGCAGTGTGGAACCTCCGTTGATTTGCATTTGAGATGCTCAATCGAAAAGAGAAAAAGTTGATTTTTCCATGGTAGTTTTGAAGATCAGCGTGGAAAACTCGCTAGCGAGGAATGACGCTTATAAATATATTCGTAGTGCATGTTCTCGTTTAATTCTGCACTCCCCTCGCTTTTACTCTTCTTTCTATCTCCCTCCTTCGCATTGTACCACTCGTCTGCATGGAAGCTCACAAAGTTACCCTCGAAACTTCAACCCTCCCATTGAATACTCTAACGCGAGGGGTGGATGAGCTGTAGCCAAGAAGAGAGGTAGGATCGGTGGAGAAAAAACGTAAATTGCGAGAGAAACTTGTCAGGAACTACCTCTCGTTCTTACAATAATTGACTTTTCGTCAACCGAGCCTTTTTTCCCTTATTTCCAATTTTTTTACGTCACAATGAATCGAGAACCTACTGTTTTGTTTTGTTCTCTTAATAAAAGCGTTTATCCGTAAAATCAGCTCGAAGATCGAGAGTACGGTTTTGCGCTTGGTCCGTTTTTTCTATCTACGATTATTCTTTGAAAAAACGAATAATAAATAAAGTTCAGCTAAGAACCGATGAGGAAATATAAATAATCAGAGAATATCAATCGCGTTGAGAAAACATTCATCAGCGCCTTCATAACATCAGTCGCGTCATCGTTTCGAGAAGCCAGCTCCAAAATGATTGATTGTTTCCAATTATGAAGTTGACCACACCATCTAATCGATAGGATCACGCAACGGTGATAGATTGCACGTCATCCCGAATCAATCAACATTTTGACTGATCCACGCAGAGGACGTCGCGATTTTCTCCATTTGCTCACAACATCATGGCAAAAAAAACTCAGCTCATATACACGTTTGCATGCAGCATGGATGCTGCACCGTGAACTCGAACAGATTAACAAAACTAGTTTGAATCTCTCAGGCTCAACGCACGAGAGCAAAAACAAAACGATCCACGACGAATATGCGATTGAAGTTCTGATCTTGATCAATGCCTCAAGGAACCTCAATCTTTGGGTCATATTCGACAATCGAGGGAGAAGAAGAAGCAGCAACGAAACCTTCACCACAGGCCGTAGTCAGAGTGCAGTAAAGGAAACCAAGAATTAGGGGGAAAGGGGAGATTGAGCGAAACCAATAGCTACAGAATCCATTTGCACAGTTTAGGGTATATATAGATGTATATACAGGTCTAGGTAAAACAGAAGAACAGTCAGTCTACTAAAGGAGGAGGGGGAGAGGTTCTCTGCGGTAACTAGAGCGGGACGGCATCGTTAACGATCCCAATTGTATTAGCGTTTCTCTGCAATTGGCACAATTATACTGTCACGCGTTACTCAACTCGAATTCATGCTCTTTATACAGAGAAACAGAAACGAAAGAGGAGCATTCGCCGATTTAGTTTCTTCCTCGTTCGAACAGCTCTCCGTTTCAATTAATTGCGGGGGGATGAACGAACGGAGGAGAGAAATCGATATGAAACGATATCCCTTGATTTACATTCCTGTGAAGACCGGAGATTAAACCGACGCGATTCTCTTTTCGTTCACAGCTCAGCCTTTCGAGCCATTCCAATAAACATTATTCGCTATTAATTGCTCACTAATTATCCAAACTCTCCTTTATAAATTTATAAGTTTTCGTTCTCAATATATTCAATTTATGCAATGGCCAATTTTGAATTACATCCTGATTACTCGGGGCTTCGAAACAGTCAATTGTTTTCCAATCAGAAGGTCAAAGAACATTACGAAAAATTGGATTTCTTATGTTCATTCTCCAGAGTCCTCCTCAAGCACTAATTGGAAACATGCACCATTTCGCTTCGAGAAAATGGTCGTGACCTCGCAACGAGCGGAGCAGCAGTTAACCGGGTTATGAAACACTAAACCAGGACCAGCGTTTCTTAGCAGGTATCACGTTCCACAGCCCGCGTTGTTATTTTTTAACTTTCGATCGCGAAGTCATAAAAGCGAAAAATCATCGATTCAGAATAATTAGAGTCCTTTTTACAGTCTTGTTGTATCGCCTCCTGAAGAAATTCGACTTTAAATCATTTGGAAGTTAATTTATTTCAGAATTGTGCTCTTAATAGAATTCTCGACTATTCGGGAGACGCCGTTAATTATATACCCATGGGTTACAGACATCGAGCTTTTTTGGACTCGCATCAAATAACCGAGGATTTGTTAATGAACGTGCGATAATCGCAGGATGATGCGAAGAATGCGGGCAATTGCATTTATCAAAATTGTATCACTATCGCACCTTATCGCACTCGTGACAAATTCATGTCTATCTGTGTCGTTAAATGCCAGTTCCTTCGTCCGAAGAGCAAGCAATGACATCTTAGGAAATAAATGCGAAGCTTCCTCGTGAAACTGCCTGACACGAGTATGATAAAACAGAAATACTTATTGAATAAGTTTTACCGGTGATTGCGCAGATGGCAGCATCTCTTAGCCTGAAGAGTGCTCGGGCGATGATAAAATATTCGACAACTTAATGGATATTGCACTAGAGGCGCTTTAATGGCTCGTGAACGTCTGGGCATTTCAAAAATTGTCGGCGTGCTGTCTACCGTTTTTCTGTACGATGGAAACGGCAAAAGCAAGAAGCCATGATAGCTTTGCCTGCGTGAACATTGGACCAAATTCACAGATTTGTTTCCAATGTTTGTGCTAAGAGCACACTTTTATTTATCCCGATAATTCATCGTAAAAAAGATACTCCAAATCGTATGTCGCAAACTAATAGAGTTTATTCACGAAAAAAAAACATACCGAAATTTGTTTGAAACCATTGACGAGAAAAGACAATGTTTTTTTTTTTTCAAGAAGTTTAAAACAGTTTCTAATAACTTCAATTTTCTAGACAAATTTTTCTCACAAGCTAATGAATAGCGATGTTTGTATTTTTGTCATTTCGGACGGAACCAGGATGATGCAACTTTGTAAACAACAAAAATATTGCGAGCGAAGAGATTGGACAATATTGAAACATAAACTTTCAAAGTTTTTCTATAATTTAGTCGCTTGCTCTTTTTTGGAGTTCTGGAAACAATGAATTCCGAAAAATTTATGAAGAACGTTCATTCCTGCCTTCTGAATGTCTTTCGCGGCCATGACCTTGATATGGAACTTAAAATCAGCTAATTATTCTCAAGTCCTCTATATAATTGCTGGCTAATGAGATTTATATATTGCTCGCGTGTAAAACACTCATTATTTGACAACATAAAGCTTGTTCGAAAGTGGACATTCCACTTATGAGAACAGTTCCCGCACATTTAGACACGGACATAATTTTTTTTCAATCCAATTTCAAGTACTCGTCCAATTTTAAATTTTATTTTTTACGGAATTGGCATATTTGTGTCTGTTTAGTTGCTCCTCGATTGTTCGTGCCTCTGCCGACCATTCTTCAAACTTATTTTTCATAGGAAGATACAAAAACGGAAGAATTACTGCAGCGATCAAACTCCAACGTTCAATCGAAGTCTTTGACAATTGTCCACAACATTTTGCTGGTTGCGAACGGTCCAATCGGAAGCGAGTATTGTTGAAATGAAGATTTCGTTCTAGTGTGATTGAAGCACTAGCCCCTGAAGCAAACGATCGAGGAATATTCGGATCATTAATCGATATGCGAACGAGAAGACATGGCTCTTTGGTACCTTGACGTGAACTGAGCTGACGAACTGTTTGCCAAGGAAAATAACTAACACGGGAGAAAAAGTGGGTCTCATTTTTGTTAAACATGGAACTTGCTGTGACGTTGAATAAAACAAGCAAAAAAATGAAATCGTTCAATTAAACGTTTGCATTTTGCTTCCTCGCCTCTTATTCCGATCGTGTTGACTTCTCATGCGGAATTTGGCAAACCGGTTTCATTGCCGCGGCTTCCTCTTACCGGGATAGCCTACAGAGAGACAGACAGACAGAAATTAATTAACCTCAAGTATTTTTAACTCTCAGGATTTTCATTCATGTTCGACCAAGCTCAAGATTTAATATTCTAGATATTTTTGAACATTCTACTGATTCCCTTCAAAACTAAACTTCCCCCCGAACACCATGGTGTTCCACAACAGCGAGCACAGACGAAAAATTTGCAAATTAGCAAGAAATTCGGAATCAATTTCATTGGCTAAATTTCCATTTCACATGGAAAGGCGGAGAGAAGGGTCGAAATTCTTGTCAACAAATTTTCGTGATTTTTTTCCTCGTTAAGATGCTGTGAGCTTTTAATAATTCTCCATATTTGAGTTTCCGATATAACATCGAGTGTTGGATTTTAAAAATCCAATGTCCGATTGACGTATTAAACATTTTTTTAAATAGCTCGACCATAGTTTCCATTCGTAATAATGTTTTGCATGAGAATGGCAGGTAAAAAGAAGACTTAATGAAGGAGAATCGGTGCTCAAGTATGATTAAAAATAGCATAGTAATGCTCAAATCATTATAAAGTCATTGCACCGCGCATTAAATTTAAAAAAATTGAAAAGCACTCACATTTATATTGGAAATCAACAAAATCGGGTTTGTAAGTAAATTAAACGTGTTCATAAAATGAGCCCACGCACATACCACTGCAGGCGAGTGGATACAGCGCGAAAAAATAATGATTGAAAAAATGGTACAACAAAAATAGAGTGCAGTCTTTACACTCAGATAAAAATATTAAATTATAATACTTTGTACCCATCGTAGATAAATAATAGGAGGTGGGACTTGTCTTTGCATCGGTTTATTCTTATTCGACTTTTATCCTGTGGTCGGCCAATCCGGGGATCGAGTAACGTCTAAACACGACCGAATGATTATTTTTGGTCCATTGATTTGACCAAACACGACCGCACCTCCGAGTCACATGGCGATTCATATTTTATATTTCAAAATTTTTTACTTTATTTTGATTAAAAAAGTGCTCCGTATCATAAGAAAAACAACAAAAAAGCAAGAGCATTCCCCAGTCAATTGATTTTTTCCTGTTTTGCATATTTTGTCGGAACACATTTATATATTTAAGGGGCTAAACTTCGGCTACAGTAGTTCCAAAGTTTCGGTCGAGCATGGTTGGACATAAATTGAGAGTGTTAAAAAATTAACGTTGCTCCAAGATTCACATCGAATCGTCTACCTTTTACGTACGATTTGGTGCACAGTAATGGAAAAATTTCAATAACAACAAAATCTGGACATTGTTAACGGTGAAAAGTTAGAAAGTTCGGGAAATAAATTCGATGAACACGAAACACTTTATTGCACATTGGCAAAATGATTTTACCAGTAATATTGTTTTTGCTGTTGCCGATTTACGCGTTGTGTTTGTTCCATTGGAATGTTCGCTTGAGCAGAAAAGGAAAGCTTGTCGACAAAATTCCGGGTCCTCGACCAATACCACTTTTTGGAAACCTTTTGAGTTTCATGGGACCTTTGGGTATGGAGACTCATTATTTTTTAACGTCTTTTTTCAATGCGATTTTCTCGTACAATTTTTTAACAACGAATTTGTCGAATTTTTTAGAGGATGTTCGACAAAAATTGCTTCGATTAAACGAGGAATATTATCCGATATTCAAGCTCTGGGGAGTCAATATTGCCATGATTAATATTCGACATCCCGATGATGCCGAGGTACCAAAGACACGCTTCTTTTTATTTTTTCCCATTATTTTTCCACGTCCGCAAGCTTTTATCTAAACAACTCACTTTTGATAACATTATCTCTCATTTTTACTCTTTTTACACGCAATATTTCTAACCGCTGTACAGATATTACTTTCAAGCACGAAGCACATAGAGAAAGGATTGCTGTACAGATTTATGCACCCCTGGATGGGAAGGGGACTTCTCACCAGCAAGGGTAATGATAATTTTATTTAATCGGCTAATTCTAATGATTTTGCTTTAATTTTCAACGCGCAAATATTGAAAATTATAACGTTCTCGAATGACAGGTGAAAAATGGCGAACTAGACGACGAATTCTGACGCCCGCATTCCACTTCAATGTTTTGAAACAATTCGTTGAGGTATTTGTAGAGCAGGGTGAAAAAATGGTCGACTCTTTGAAACGTGAAGAAGACAACGTGCAGGATCTTTCCAAGTTTCTTACAAAGTTTACGTTGAATACAATTTGCGGTAATTTTTTTTCTTTTCTTTTTTTGACACTGTCAGGAAAAATACGGTTTTCATATCCATCCATTAATTTTCATTCAGAAACGGCCATGGGTACTGCACTCGAGGACTCGGATAGTACTCAAGAAAGATTCCGTAGAGCTGTCTACGAAATGGGCACTCTGATTATTCACAGGTAAATGGCAAAGAAAAAAGTAGCAAAAGTTGAAAAAAGTAACACCTTTTAATTCGGGGGACGCAACTTTTATTCACTTGCGTTATACACTTAATATGAATATCGAGGAACCAGCCACTTATGATTTAAAACCTCCAGAATTTTGAGGCCTTGGCTCCAATGGGACTGGATGTTCCATTTATCCTCGAGTGGACGTCATCAAGCAAAAGCTCTTGATGTTTTGCACGGTTTCTCCACGAAGGTATGAAGTTTTTGTCGTTAAGCTTTCTATTTAATGTTACTCGTTTCCTGCTCCTCTATTTGCAGGAGCATTCAAACAAGTGTAACACAAATTCGTCATCCTGCGACTAAAGAACTTTGATAATTCAGCAATTTTCAATGCTAAACTTCTCGTTCAAGAGCTGAGGAAATTTCTACACTGAGAAAACTGATATATTTTTATAATAAATAAATATATCTACTTGGTACTTTTACTCAAACATACATTAATTAATATTAATACCTTTTTCTTGTGGATAATGATTTGTTCGATCGCTTTCATTTCCCTTAACTCAGTAGATGTTTATGGTCATCAAATTCATTTGCTATCAAGAAAGGTTACGTTTTATCAAATGATTCATTTCTTAAGTATTAACAAATGTTTATTTCAGACAATCGAGTCGGGCTCAAGTAAATGATTCATTAAGTGTTCAAAGACATTTATTTCGCCGTATCCAAATTTACATTTGTTAGCAGTTAACAAAACCTGGTACATATAGATAAATCGTCTTCTCAGTGTAGAAGTAACTTTGTTGGTCTATTGAGGTCGCGGCCCAATTTCTGAAGTGAAGGTTCCTCACTGAAAATTAAGCTGCTTACGCAATAAAATTATTCCATGATTATAACTTACCACAGATCATAGAAGATCGCAAGAAATATCACGATGCCACAGGAGGGAAATTCCTGACGGGCATAACTTCGAACGAAGCGATAAACGCTCATGACGACGATCTGTACTCGAGTGAGTGACGACAACCAAAGTTCTAATCAACTTTCAAATGGATTATTGAAACACTGGCCATACTATATTTACCGTAAACTCACTTTGTAGCGAAAAAGAAGCGATTAGCGATGCTTGACTTGTTACTTGCTGCTCAGAGAGAAGGCGCCAAGATCGATAACGCCGGAATCCGTGAGGAAGTCGACACCTTTATATTTGAGGTGTGCACAGGATATATTTTTCAATTTCATTCAACCGCGAGATTGAATTTCCTGCTATCAAGAAAGTCCAAATTCTTATAGTTGACAAAATTTGTCGATTCAAAAAATTGACTGAAATGGAAATCATTTTTTGTTCTTGTTTTTACGACTAGCAATGTTTTGTATTTTTAATGCCAAAATCCTTAGATTCCTTTATTTTTTCCTATCACTGTTTGTCTCGCTTTTTATCCTTCTTCTGTCGATCTTAATAGTTCTTGTTTTTTTTTAAACGGAGTTTTTAATCGAATAAAATCGGAAGCTGCACGAACGGGGAATTATGCGCCTGATAAATAATGAGATGTTCGTGACTAATTTGAAATACAAAAAACACCTGCATGCAACGACAATATTGAATAGGAATATTAATTGCCCACAGGGACACGACACAACCGCGGCAGGAATGACATTTGCTCTTCTGTTATTAGCTCAACACAAGGATATACAGGTATGGCATTAACGATTTATCGTCGAAATGGTATATTTTGTTATTATAAAATCGCATGTCGTTGAATGACTTTTGAGTTTCTGTGCAGGAATCGGCGCGAGCCGAAGTGGAAAGAGTTGTTAATGACAACGGTGGTAAAATGGGCATGGCGGAAATCCAACAATTCTCGTATCTCGAACGTTGTCTAAAAGAATCACTTAGGCTTTATCCCAGTGTCCCATTTATCTCGCGAACGATTCGAGAAGATTTACAATTGAGTGAGTATTCGGTGGCTTTTTTTTCTTGAAATAAACAAACTGTTGGAAAAATTTTCCCAATTTTCCGCTTCTCAATTGAGAGGAAAAAAAATAGCAAGATAAAAAAATTCATTGAGCCACTTCAAACTTTGTTGATTTGCCGTTGAATCGCCCAGGTCAACAAGTCGAATGATTAAATACGTTGATTGCTAACTGTTTGATGAGTTCCTTTTTACATCATTCAGAAACGCACATCGTTCCCGCTGGGAGTCTCCTGAGCCTCCACATATTCGATATGCATCGTGATCCAAACTTTTGGCCCAATCCTCTCGCGTACGATCCAGATAGATTTTTACCAGAAAACATACAGGGACGTCATCCTTATTCCTACGTGCCGTTCAGCGCCGGATCCAGGAATTGCATCGGTACGTAAATTCGCGAAAAGAATTCTCCATATTTTTCGTATCACTAGAATTTTTAATCAGTCCATTTTTTTTCGTTCCATTCTCACAGGTCAAAGATTCGCGATGTTGGAGCTCAAGGCTTTGGTCGGACACTTGCTCTACAACTTTTATCTCGAACCAATCGAGATTGCCGCGGACGTCGTCTTGTTACCCGATTTGGTGCTGCGCCCGGCGCATCCCGTTCGCGTTAAATTTGTTTCTATTAAAAGATAAATAGATCAATCAAATGGTTCCAATTCCTTCTGCAATCTGTGACAGTATAAATAAAAAATGCGGTGAAAATTGAATTTGAACTAAATATTAAAAAATATTAGTTTTTGAAAAACAGATTTTATCGAAATCATAAATGTTCATTGAATCCATTTCATCGGCAATGATAATTATGTGCTAAACGATAATAGATGCAAGGAGAATATATATTCCCGAGAATGACATTATCGCTACAAACGTTGAGTCCGCGCTTGGTTCGAATGAAGCGCACCAAAAATATCAATATATTTTTTTTATTTTCCAATATACTCGATTAAGTAGGTACGAAATTCAAATAGAATATTATCGACTTCATATTCATAATTTTAGGAATAAGCTTCGAATTAATATGTAGATATTAAAAAACGACGAAATCTAATTGAGTTGTAATTACCAAAAATTTTGCTGTATTTTTTAAGTGTTTACTAATCATAAGCAGGAGAGCATGATTCATTGCCGAATTCTGAAATGTCAATAAAGCCTCGTTGCATTTATCTTTGTCATTATTCTTTTTCGATATTCGATGAAAATTTCTAATGCATGGGACTGAGGCTACATCTTTGTGCATCCTCAGAGAACCTCATTGAAGATTGAAAATGTGAAAGCTCGATGAGGTGAGGGCTTCTGGGATTTTTATTAAATACACGGTGTCGCAACACTTGGATTGTTTTTTGCTGAGTCTGTGGATTCTGACGTAATATCGCAGAAATGGCGTTGTATTTGTTATGCATCATCATGAAGAATATTGCAGGCTGTACCGAGTCGGATCGCGATACAATGTAAGGACACTTTTATTGGATCGTCACGATAACCGGTATATAGTACATCGGCCGAGGCTTCGTGGTCAGTTCTCCGAGCAAGCGTGCGAATGCATTATTTCTGTTGACGTTCATGCGAATTGGGACACGACTGGGGAAACTCTAATTTTTAGTGTTTATCTCAATCAAATTTAGAAGCGTTTGTGTGAATCCAAATAAAATCGAGCGGCTTTTGCGTGTATAAATTGAGTGGCTTTTCTGCTACTCGGGGGATGGGAAATAGCGTGTTAAAAATCTCTGGGTTCTGATTTTTTTAAATGTTTCCGACACTCCTGCAAACACATGTCTTTAAAATTGGGAAAAATTTGAAGCTACACTTTTTTTCGGAAAAATTGCGAGTTACGAGACGTCGATTATAGAGAATAAGGTGAATCGCACTTGAGTCTATACATTTTCGTATTTTCGACATCAGTTCGAAAAAGAGAATGCAACGGTTCGTTCGAGGCAATATAAAGTATCGTGAAGGTGGTCGAGTGTGATCTTAGCTCGCGTGAGGACTTGTATAGCAGCAGGCTAATAGTTCAAGGTCATCAACCAGCCGCCATATTCGTTAAATCATTTAACCGGAATTTTTTTTTTGCCTTACTTCTCTCTTCGATTTTAAATGGCAAAGGATTGACCATTTTTAGCAACAAAAAAAATTGTCTCTTGATTTTTAAACAGTGAATATTCGTGTAGAATTTTTTTTTCAAAAGCACGTCTTGATCTTTGGAAATCTATGTGAATCCGATATTAGTTCGACATGCATCACAGCACAGCTCCACATGTACATGTCGTTGTTTTTCATAAAATGAATAAATTCATTCGTCTCAGTTGTTATCATCGTAATGATATAAGAACTGATACGTGTCGTTTATGTAAAAAATCAGTGGTACGATCCCGCGCGTTGTGCTGCTGGGAAGTGCATCGTTGAGTGAGCCACATTTGTTCGGTGGTGAATAAACTCAGTAGTTTCTGTGTGCTGCTAGGGTTATCATATCTTCATCTATTTCTGATAGGTCTGCGTTTGTCAGTCGTGAAAGGGTCGGGTCAATATTTGTTTTGTATACGCAGTAAGACATCATGATCACTCTGACGTCTGCATTCTTCGCGACGATTATAATTTTGTTAATTCTACATCTTTCCATACATTACAATCGAGTAGGAAGACTCATTAATAAAATTAATGGACCGCCGCGATTTCCTGTACTTGGCAGTTTACCTTATCTTTTAGGATCACCCGGTAAGTGCCGGAAGGGCGTGAAAATAATGCACTTTGTTTATTCGTCGATCAGAGCCTGTTGAATTTGTATTTCTTGCTATAATTCCAGAGGTTCTCTACCGTACTTTTCAGCGATTTGGTCATCAATATCATCCGATCGTCCGTTTCTGGGTTGTTCATTGGCCGGTCGTTTTTATTCGACATCCTGACGACGCCGAAGTAAATTGTTGTCTTCTTCCGATAGCTTGCAATTATTTTTCTGTATTTTTTTTTTTTTTCTACCTTTTGAGCTCCATTTCCACGCGCACGATTTTTTTCGGGCGACGATTACGTCTGCAGTGGATAATTTTTGTATTTTAATTGTGTCAGATATTGCTGAGCAGCCACAGTCATATCGAGAAGAGTTTGTTCTACGACTTTCTTCACCCATGGCTGAAAACCGGACTACTGACAAGCACCGGTAAGTCGTGACGACGAACAAAATTTGAAAAGTTAAAAATAAAATACAGACGACAAAAAAAGTGTGCCTATTATTGTTGCGTTTTGTTTGAGGACCCAGGCGAGAAATGGCGGAAACGAAGGAGAATCTTGACACCCGCTTTTCATTTCAACGTGCTGCATGAATTTCTCGAGGTATTTGTCGAAACTTCGGAACAAATGGTAAACTCATTGAAACATGAGGATGGCCCGATAGTTCGGGATCTTGTTTCTATCATTGCTAAATACACACTCAACGCTATTTGTGGTGAGTATTTGATAATCGAAGGTCAATTGAATTTTGAAGTTGTCGAGAAATTAAAGAATACAAACAAAAAAAAACCAGCCACGACTTCAAAATACAGCACAGGAAAAACTGCACATCGTTTTTTCTCTTTCTAGAAAGTGCAATGGGTACGACTCTGGACGAGAATGATCCACTGCAGGAGAAATACCGAAATGGTGTCAAACACATGGGTGATCTGATGTACTTCAGGTGCGTTAAGTATTTTATCACTCAATCATTGTTTACGCGTTACTAGAGAATTTTCAAGTGACAGGAATATGTTTTGGTTGAAAAGATCTACGCGGCCATGGCTGAAAAACGATTGGATCTTCTCGCTGACTGAAGAAGGCCGAAAGCAAAAAGCCTCGCTCGAAATACTGCACGGATTCACATCCAAGGTTCGATTATACTGAATTAAAATAAAAAGAATAATCCCACAATTGGCGAATTTTCGATGAAGTTGTAACCGAAAGCGTCATCCATTTATTCACCTCAGATGATCAATGAACGAAAGGAATATCACGAGGCCACAGGTGGAAAATATCTGGTTAATGATTCGGATATGCGATACGATACGGTTTCTGCAACCGACGATTTTCAAGGTAATTTAGTTCGATCGGGATCATAACGATTGTGAATGTTGACGCGATTTTATTTATTCTCTCACTTTCTACGTAGTTAAAAAAAAGAGGCTGGCGATGCTCGATCTTTTGATTTCGGTTCAGGCGGCTCATCAGGGAATCGATGATTTGGGGATAAGAGAAGAGGTCGATACTTTTATATTCGAGGTAAGAAAGAAGGTGAAATAAAAACTAGAAGCGGATCGTATATTCAATAGGCAAAATGGAGTAATATCTTGCCCGTCTGGAAGTAACGAATCGAATGAAAAAAACGTCTAGAATTCTACAATTTTTCGTTGTTTTGTATTTGTGCTGAATTTTGATATTCATTAAAAATCATCAGGGCCACGATACCACAACGATGGGCATGTGTTTCGCTCTCCTCTTGCTGGCCGAGCACAAAGAAATCCAGGTAAACGATGAGCCATTCGGAAGCAAGTAAAAATAGAAAGGATCCTGAGGAAATTGCAAAGTGCAATTGTTATCATTTTTTATTACGATTTTTTGTCAACGCAGGATCGTGCGAGAGAAGAAATCGATGGTGTATTCCAAGAATGTAACGGCCGATTGGGAATGAGTGGAGTGGCAAATTTGCCTTATCTCGAACGTTGTATCAAAGAATCCTTGAGAATATTTCCAGCTGTGCCAGTTATTTCACGGCGTATACACGAAGACTTACAATTAAGTAAATTATTCGCATATATTTGTAAATTGAGCTGCTAAACGAAGTTATTTATTGCGCTATGAATTTTTATTTTTTTTTATTTAGAGAACTACTTGCTTCCAAAGGGTACGATTGTCAACTGTGATATATATAATCTCCATCGTGATGCAAGTTTCTGGCCTGATCCACTCGTCTACGATCCTGATCGTTTTTTACCCGATCGCATAAGAAATCGTCATCCTTTCTCTTACATACCCTTCAGCGCAGGACCAAGAAATTGCATTGGTATCTATCCTGCGACTATTCTGATTTACAAAATTTTGCATTGCCGAATCTTTTTCACGAAATAATCGAAATTATCAAAGATTTTTTTTTTAATTTTCTTTTCGTTTTCCTCATTTGGTGCAAAAATAATGAAGAATCCCATTGTTTTTCAATTTCAACTTTTGTTTCTCGCGTTTACAGGTCAAAAATTTGCGATGCTCGAGCTCAAGACAGTTGTAGCTTACTTGCTGCACAATTTTTACTTGGAGCCGATAATTCAGTGCAGAAATATTCCTATGCTACCGGACTTGGTACTGAAATCGGCAGTTCCCCTCGACGTCAGGTTCATACCGATTCGGAGATGAATTTTCTATCACTAGAGCTGTTGAGAAGCCTTCGCATCGCAAGGAGCAATGTATTTCAATCAATGCCAACGTTGAAGTGTTTCACAAGAGATATTTATTAAATGGAATGTACAAGCAAAAGTTAAATTATTCAGTATTCGGAAACTACGTCGTTCCGAACAAAGCAAGCCCAATATTTTAAATGTAAATTATTCACATGAATCATTCTTTCCACGATTATATATTAAAAGCGAAAGGAAAAACAAAATATCATGAAAATGTAACTGTCATGGAGTTAGCCGGATAATTTTTCACAATTAACATAGCCCCATGGCCCGTAGTGCTCGCAAACAACTAAAAACCTTCGATTTCGAGTATTTCACGGCTCAACAAGTGTACTCGTCCAAGCTTTTTCCCTGCACATAACTAAATGCGGAGTAACTACTAATCACCTCTAATTAGGATTAGTAAAACAAGGCAACATGACCGTTGACTGTCTCTTATCATTCTCCCGTATAAATCGGGTGGTATAAGGAAACAAAAAAGATGAGAATTAATTAACAAAACTCTGTAATCATCGGTTGGAATAGCTCGAGGTTTAAGATATCTCTCTATTACTATAAGGCGGTTTTATTCATTCGAGTCAGTCCAAGAAGAGATATCGAATTGCACGCAACGTTCCGAGAAGGTCGAAACATTTTTGCAGCGTGTAAATTCGTGTCGGTGTTTTCTTTGCGTCCCGAAAGCTCTGCGATCATCATGTTAGCAATAGAATCCCACAATTAAAACGTTACATCGGGAAAAAAATACCGCGATGGATATCGTGTTGATCGGACTTACTTTGTTCGCCTGTTTTCTGTCTTACCACTTTTACGTCATTGGCCGACGACGATATCTGAGTAACAAAATTCCTGGACCCGGGGGTGTTCCGTTTTTTGGCAATCTTTTCAGTTTTCTGGTCCCGCCAGGTATGCAATTTGTGTTGAGTCTTTTTAATCTATGCATCGCTACCAGCACGGCGCGTGATGGTTTTTCATCACTTTATTATTATGCTTAGAGCATTCATTTTCATCTCCGTCGTTCAACGATCATGCAATCATTTTCCTACATTTGTCCTTCCCTTCCAGTCAATACGATTTTTTCACTCTCATCATTTTGAATTTTCCAATATCCGTTTTACACAAAAAAGAAAAAAATAAATTCTTGAGTTCGCTTGATCTCGAGGCTCGTTGAAAAAAAAAATATTTTCTCACACCAAGCTATTTACTATCGAGACCACTCGGGTTACTCGAAGCTTCGTGAAATTGCTACTTCAGACAACTTTTTCGTTTCATCAATTTTACAATATTCATTAAAACGAAGGCCAATGTTAGAAATAAAACATTCGAAAAAGTGCACGTCGCTTACAATTGCGCGTTGGGAAATGTATTATCTCCCATTGCTCTCATTGACTCCGAATGATAAGCGAGAGTTTATCGGATTGGGTTGTTGAAAAAAGAAATATTTTTTTTCGGTTCGATGCAGAAGACCTCTGGAGGGTGGTACGGAGGATGAATGATGAATACTATCCAATTTACAAAATAACGACACCCACATGGACCGTGGTGAATCTTCGACATCCGGACGATGCAGAGGTAAATTTTTGCGAAATTGTGTGAAAAAGAAGATACGGCGGGATGCTTCCAAGAAAACAAATACGCGAAACGTTTTTTTCCTTTTACATTGGCAGGCTCTCCTATCGAGCACACGACACATCACCAAGAGCGTGCTCTACAATTTTCTCCATCCTTGGTTCAAGACCGGTCTTCTAACGAGCACAGGTCCGATCAAACATTCTCTGTCTCGAGCGATCGAATCGCTGTATAACTTAAAATCAAAATTACATGCAATAATGCGGCCAATCAGATTTGCATTTGAAAAAGTTTTCGCACGTGGTAAACTACACATGTTGGGCATGAAATGGAATTTCAAAACGAAATCCAACATTTTTCGTTAATGGTGAAACCGATGAAAAAAAAAAATACTTTTTCGATTTTGACTAAGGTTCCAAGTGGCAGAAACGACGGAAAATTCTTACACCTGGCTTTCACTTCGATGTTCTGCGCCAATTTATCAGCGTTTTCGATCAGGAGGGTCGTAGGATGGTTCGTGACATATTAGATGCAGGGGAAAAGCAAGATCACGAGTTGTTACCTTTGGTTACAAAATACACACTCAATACCATCTGTGGCAAGCATCAATATGATCGATTAACATTTTATAGCTTTTCTATTCCATTAATAAACCTTTTCAGATCTCAAACAAAATTTTATCGTGCTCCGAAAGATCCCGAATTAAAATCTACTTCGAGATTCATTTTTTAGAATCACTGCGTAATATTAATTGCTGAAAATCATTACGAGTCGAAATTTTAGTTTGAAGCGAAAATTCAATGATGTTCATTGTAGTGTGTGCATTTACTTTGTTGGCTGGACCGTAACGTTCAAATGAATGTATAAATGAGTCGAAATAATCTAGAAACTGCGATGGGTACATCACACGAAGGAATGACATCAGTCTACGCGAAATTCCGAGAGGCTATTCACGACATGGGCAATTATTTGCTCCATAGGTACGTGCATGGGAGTACACGAGCATGTTCGGTATTTTTGTCGGCTTAATTAACGAGGACGTTTTCTAAAAAATTGAAAATTTTTTTTTCGTCAAATTGTATTTATTATGCATCGACACCCCAAACTGATTTGACTCTATTAGTCACTCGGTGTCGATGTCCACTCCGTTCATAATAAGTGATCGATAATCAATCAGCAACGATTTTATCATCCAAGATTAATGAACACTTGGACGATAATTATAAATTCTTAATGAGTAATGATTTGTAAATACAGAATGATGAGACCATGGATGCATCCTTCGATCCTATTCAACCTTTCACCAACAGGACGAAAGCAAAGCAAAGCTTTGAAAGTGATTCATGGCTTTTCGGCGAAAGTAAGAAACGTTAAAACTAATCGAAGTGATCGTTTAAATCGAGTGGATTTTTTCATTCGATCAAATTTCTAGATCATTCGTGAGCGTGAAGAGTATCACGAGGAATCTGGAAAAAACTTATTGCATGAGGACGACAGGTTCAGCGAAGATAATTTTTCGAAGAAACGTTTGGCCATGCTCGATCTTCTGATAGCTGCAAAGCATGAGGGCGATATCGACGACGCAGGAATCTCGGAAGAAGTTGACACATTTATTTTCGAGGTATTTCCTTTATTTGCTTTTCCCTGAATAGTTTACGATCTGGATCGCCCTTTCTGAATGAATTTGATTATGCAGGGACACGATACGACTGGAATGGGTCTGGCATTCATTCTGTTGCTCTTGGCTGAGCACAAAAGCATTCAGGTACCAAAATAAACGACCAAAATGTTATTTCTTGACAAATCAACTCTCTCGAGTCTGGTGCTTTTCTTCAAATGCAGCGATAATTATAATTTAAGGAGAGAGCGCGTAAAGAAGTCGATGCTGCACTCGAGGCGAGTGGTGGAAAAATGGAAGCATCAGAAATTCAACAATTCTCGTATCTCGATCGTTGCATCAAAGAAGGACTGCGATTATATCCATCCGTGCCCTTCATATCTCGAAATATCGGTGAAGATCTGCGTTTAAGTGAGTTGACTAAATATTTTCGTGTGTAGCATTTTTTCAAAACGACTTGCTGACTCAAATAAATTCTGTCATTGTTCTAGAAAACTACGTGATTCCCGGAGGCGTAGTGACCCACTTACATATTTATGATCTTCACCGCGATCCAAACTTTTGGCCGGATCCCCACACTTTTGATCCCGACAGATTTTTACCCGATCGCCGTGTCGGACAACATCCTTTTTCTTACGTACCGTTCAGCGCTGGACCACGTAATTGCATTGGTAAGAAAACCTTTTATCCCGCACCAAAAATTTCCGATATTTCAATCAGCTGCATGGTTGCATTCACTCTACAAAAATATATTCAAACGACTAATCGGTCACTTGGCCTTTAAAAATTACTTTCGGACAAAATAGAGACCTGCACTGAGAACATTATTTATTTATATGTAGCAGGATTTGTTAACTGCTAACAAATGTAAAGTTGGATACGGCGACATAGATTTTTTTGAACAGGAATCATTTATTTGAGCCTCTCGATTGACTAAAATAAACATTTTTTAATAGTTGAAAAATGAATTATTTGATAAAACGTAACCTTTCTTGATAGCAAATAAATTTGATGACCATAAACATGCACTGAGTTGGGGGAAATAGAATTAAGCGATCGAACAAATCATCATCTTCAAGGAAATGCTATGCCTATGAAATCTGATCGTGATACAAAGATATTGTTTCACCATGAACAAATTTAATAACAGTTAATGAATGTTTGAGTAAAAGTATGAACTAAATATATTTGTTTATTATAAATAAAGTGTTTTCTCAGTGTGGCAGATCATCAATTTATCGTATCGTTTTTTTTTTCTGCCAGTCACAATCTTCTATATTCAATGCATTTTCGGAATTTCATTCAGTGTATCGAGAATGCTTTGAATGCATTTATCGAGTTCAGGAATGTATTAATATCGAGTTTATTCACCTTTGCTTACCAGGTCAAAAGTTTGCGATGTTCGAACTAAAGGCGTTCATAGGTCACTTGTTGCACAATTTTAATCTCGAGCCAATCGATTTGGCGTCCAAAGTTGTATTCATACCGGATCTCGTGCTCAGGACTGCCCAATCGATTCGTATAAAGTTCGTACCAAGAAAGCTTGCAGCCCTATGAATGGAAGTCTTGCTGCCGATTATTAATTAAAACCTACAATAATTTAGGACATGGTGTAGTATTTAATAATTAGGAGGACACATCAGAATGAACGTGTGGAATTGAAATACATAAATATAAAAGATTATTTTTTCAACAGCTTGTATTTTTCTTTCCTCCTGTACATCAACCGACCGTAGTGATTCGGTTTTTCTGGTATTTGCGTTATATTTTTTAGTGTTTAATTGTATATGAAGCTTCTATCCATAAAAACTTACAATGATTGGTAGTTTCTTTTTTATTTTCCGGTTAGTAAAGCTAAAAAACATACGAGCGCTTACCGCGCATTATTTACCCTCCGTAACTTCAGTTTCGCTTAACTTTTTATTTTCAAGCCTGTTTTTTATTTACTTTTCACAGAATTGTAAGAATTTTCGTTTTTTTTGTTCGCATAACGATTGTCACTTTGATTACTGGGTTTATTTTTTGTTAATGGAATAATCATTATTGTGCGATATAACATCCTGAACGACGTCTTGAAACGTTTAAATTACTTTCCATTAAAATGCAAATGCCGACGCAAATTTTTGCAACGATAAATCAGCGACAACCGTAATTAACTAATCAAAACCGGAAAGTGAAGAAGAAAAAAGAGCTGAGTTATTAATCTTTTTGCGAATCAATAATAGTCGTCGAAGTATCAACGAGTGGACAAGGGTCACTAATACGGCCGTATAAAAAAATAGAGAGCAAACGTTCAAATAGTTCTGCGATCGCATTAATACAGTTATTTCGTCGTTTCGTTTTGTTTTTTACTTGCGACGATCACTATACTCGTGACACGCGAAAATATTTTAGGAACAATATTTGGACACGACGTATAGAGACACAGATGGCGGAGGGGGGGGGGGGGGGGGGGGGGGCCGCCTGGTGTGGCGACAGGTTGTTGTGTTTCCTGCGGTCTTACTATGTATTTTTCTCGTGTTCTCTCCCCC
>JAPYYS010001018.1:0-29825 GCA_030522525.1 Campopleginae sp. 14b
TTCTCTCTACGACACACCAGAGGCTCCGGCGGGCTCTGTATACATATATATTTTTATATATATATATATATATATATATATATATATATATATATATATATATATATATATAATAAAATGCCGATGGCTTTAGCGCGGCAGTGCGGGATACACGCGGGCTAGGCAGTTTATTATTTGAATTTTTTCATCTTTCTTGCTCTGGGCTATAATATCGGTTCCGCGGGATTTATGTACACGGAACGACCTTGTCTTCTACGCTTTCATATTATTCTTGGAATCGCGAATCGCTAGAAAAAAGGAAATCGTTATAGGCAGCTTGTTTGAGTATGGGGCTATAGATATACAGCAAACATTGATCTTGTGCTGTCTGCGTGTAATTACGCTTACTCACCTGCCGCTCGTTACAGTCAATTCACTCGATCTGTACTTATGAACACGATAAAATATTATCCAGTAGCTTTAATTATCAAGAATCAACTATAACGAAAGAATTGCCATAATATTAAAAAATAACAAGTCCCCTACGATCGAACATTGATGTTTTCATTATTTTGCAACTTTTTTTTCTTCTACACTGAGTCGTCTCGGTGAATTTGAATGGCGAACGTACGCGAAGGCAAATGAATTTTTTGTTGTTGTTGTTTGAATTATTTTCGTTATGGGATTTTCAGGAATAAATCTCGCATCAAAGCCATCATGAAAGTGGTATTTTCCATGATTCATCGTGGCTTATTAGCCATAGGCCGAATTAGCCAGGGACCGCAGAGAAAAAAAAAATCAGCAAGCAGAGGAATCTTGATGAGAATTATGAGTGGGTTCCGAATAGATTATGAGATTTGAGAGGAAATTTTAGACTGTCCATCTTTTTCTTATTCTATGGGAAAGCAAAAAGGCTGAGGTGAAGTTCGTGTTGATTTCCTGCACGTTGGTCATCGTGTTTCGACAGAGAGTCGATGCGTATGGATGAGAACATTTCAAAGAGATCATCAGTCGGTTTTAAAGTCTAGGGTGATTGCTATAGGATAATGTAGAAAAAGGTAAAAGATGCTGAAGCGAAAGAAAGAGGGAGAGGGAGAGAGTCCTGCAAATTCATTGGTCTCTTGGTGGGTCCTCGGTAATTGATGGCTTCCGGTCTGGCAAGAACAAAACGAGGGACCAATTACCGTCGGCCGCTTTTCGAAGATCCTTCGGGACGAAGAGTCAAAAAGAGATGGAGGATAAGTAAAAGACAAAGAAGGAGGAAGCTACCGATGAGAATCCAAAAACAACTCAACTCTTACTTAAATGCCCTTAACTGCATGGAGCCTGACGGTCCGAAGGTCGAAATACCTAGGACTTACACTTCCTCACCGCGCTTCGGATCAAGGAAAAGCGGCGATGAGAATAAGAAGAAAAAAAAATGACCTTTGAACAGCCGCACTTTTGGCGTTTATTTTCGTCTCTTACGTTGCCGCTTTACCTGATGTACTTTGCATTAATTTAGACTTGTTGCTTTCCTCTTATACGGAGTGTCCCGAAAGTCGCTCACGAAAATTTCATTCGACATTCCTCGCAGACAGGAAAAGAAATCGAACGATCATTGATTCTTAATACTGCGAAAGCGTCTCGACTTTCTATTAGATCGCGAAACTAATGATCGTTAATTAATTATTATCCTATCAACTCAGCAGTCTCGCTAAAAAAATTAATAATATTCAGTATGCTCGGCAACATGTTCTGGTTTAATCGATCCATAACTTTCGTTTGGCACTTTTTTGACAGCGTGTACGGAGACTGAATTAGGCTTCTTTCCAGTTTTTATAAATTTACATAAACGCTTAAAAATGCACTTATCTTTCTTCGCTGTGAGCCAGTGAGCCGTCAACGAGACCCTTTTACTCTTTCTTGTTGTTTTCCGAAGCTCCATTTGCCTGGGACATGAACCTCAAACTCATGTTGAAAGGATGGCTGGAAATTACTTCAGAAAAAAAACAACGAACCGGCGGATGGTTTGTTGCCACAAAAACGAGAGGATGAAAGTTTTTAGCGCTGAGCCCTTTACAACAAACGCAGTGAAATCTTTGATGAGGAATCATATGTTTGGTTCTATAACCATGGACTCGTTTCGGCTGCTTAATAAAAGTCAAAGAATTATTAAGAATATAAATTAATTAGCTAAAATGATCAGGTATTTCGATCACGAGCTTTTTTTTTTTTAATGAACGCAGTCAACGGTGATGAAGACAAAAGCATCCGAAATTGTATTCTTCCTGGATGAGACTGTAGGATTTTTGGTTCTCATTCAGGTGGATGACGTCTCAGAGTCTAGCACGGTTTCGGGGGAGAGGGGGGGCAGGGTCGACGAGTCTCCTTAATTTTCCCACAGCCCAGATGAAGAGACACACGACCCGAAATCTTTGATGGTTTAGTACTCGGAGAGATCGCCCAGATGAAAGCGTCCCGGTGTCTCTTGAGATGAGTAGCTCGTTACCGCGGGCGCTGGCAAGGGTGAGGAGAAACAAGGGAGTCTGAAGGATCGTTTTCGTGGAAGACAAAACACGAGAGAGGAGATATAAACGCGGCGTTATTCCACGACTCACCAGGATTCACCGAACGACCAAACGTTTCGTGTTGTTCCCGCGGGGGCGCGCGCGCAAAATCCCTCCAGGGACCACATCAGGAATCTTTCTCTTTCTCTCCCGTTTTTTCTCTTGCATAGCTTTCTGTAGCACGATATACGTATATATTTTGTCTCGCGGGTTCTGCTGGTGTGGTCCCCACCGCAGTGGAGGCAACCGTGCCTCGCAGGTGGTCCTGCCTCGTAGAAAATGATCTCTCAATAGCGCGTGTACTCCGTCCCCTTGTGGCCAAAAGAGGGGAGAGCTTGAGACAGAGGGACCAGAAACAACCATTTAGTATACCAACATATATATAATCTTTGATGCGATGGATATTGTTTTTTCGACGATCCTGGGAGCCTCTCTTTCTGCTCCTCCGTCTTCACCTCTTCTTTTCGCGAACCACTGCGAGCATCGTGTCTTATACAGATGACCACGTGAATTAGGATCGTTCAGGAAAAATGACTCATAAACTTCTGTCAACGATATTAAACTTTCCCACGTATAAAAATCAACCTTCTCCAATCTGTGAGTCATTGAGTTCTCACCACCGAGGGTCACTCTTACCCTAAAGGACATTTAGTACCTCCGGGGATTTTCGAGCTCGACATCTCTCCTTACGTGCGATTGACTGGAAATTTCGTACGTTAGTTGGTTTCTCGAATTTACATTGAAAATACCGATGACGATCTGCTCGCATAATTAATCATGAAGAATTAAATTTCATGAGTAAACACAAGACATTGTTCACCAAGTCGGTTATTTGCTTAAGCTCCCAGGAAGAGACGCCATTAACGAGATGAAATAGGCATTAAAAGATGAATAGGAATTATTTGCCAATCAATCATCAATTATTAGATCCAGGTGTGACTTCGATTGCCCCATGATTCCAACCGTTTGGAACCACCCTGAATGATTCTCTGGTTGACGCTGACTCGCGACAGAGAGAGAGCAAGAGGGAGAGCGAGAGTGGAGGGAGACCCGCTGAGATAAAGACTATACTCCTGTGTCTAAGAGCGCGCGGGAATGCCGCCTGGAGGATGGGGAGCGGGAGGGTGAACATGAGAAATCGTAGGATCGTAGGATTTGCCTGGAGGCTCGAGAACATATAACAGGAGGAAGAGAGGAAGATTAAGGGAAAAACAACAGGAGAGAGCAAGAGAAACGAAGAGAATTTCAACTATATAGATATGATGATTCTTATTTGGATCTTTTGCTTTGGTCGTCGGCTTCCCTGATCCCTGCAGGTGGTCCTCGCTGACTCTCACGGACTCTCCTCTCCATATACGAGAGAGACAGAACCACCGAAACCGAGAAGATAGAGCGCCACCATTTTTTTTTCAAGAGTTATATTTTTTCGTCCTAATGGCTGTGCGCTTTTCGGAATTTTTATATACGCATCTACACATACGCTCATTTATACACACTACTTCAGAGCTAAAACAAAACGTCTTGGAAGTTGGAGAACGAGCGCTCTCACGAGACCAAAAATCTGCGGTGTCCCGTGATAACTATATACACGCCATATAGACATATACATATATATTCTGTACCGAGATATATGAATGGCTTGAAATATCGTTAATATGCATGTGATATATACGTCGAAACATTTCCGAGTTCCTGGAATATGAAGACTCCGGATTCCGGCCTGGACGGAAACGTGGGATTAAACTCGACCACCACCATTTGTCTCGTCTTCGAAAACGTATACTTTGCTATGGGACTATATATCGCACAGGTGGTCCACTCGTTAGAGTCTACATCGGCAATTTCATCGCATTCACTCAGGCGTATTACCCGGAACTTTAAGTGCAAAGAGGCAGATAGTTCAATCAGCACCGGCTGGGCGAATTGCCGTTCGTTTCCGAAAACGCCACCGAAAATTTGTGTAATTGATAAGTTTTTCATTGATCGGACAATGATTCGGCTAATTAATCGTTATCAATTTATTTTTACGCTGTTGAGATTTTCCTCAATTCAAATAATTGGCAATAATTTAAATGGACGCGATGGAAAAAATGTAAAGAATTGGTTTACACTCGTAATGAACTCAATACTCGAGTTCGCCTTGATAAAAACAGTGAATTTATTACGAAACGATAAATCCGATTGTATAGACATGGTAAACTCAATTATATTACGAGATTCGATTGACCTGCTTTGTTTGAAGTTTATACGATCTAGCTGCAAAGCACCGGATCTCCTAAGATCGATTGCGCAAATCAATAATCCATATGTGTGTGTTTGTGTGAGTTTTATAGTGTACGACTGTGTGATATACAGTCTGTGGGGTTTTTTAAAGCGACTTATACACCTGTGACTATGTACTGTGCTATATATGTAGCAGAGGTACGTAAAATACGTCGGGTAGGTTGGCAGGGTCACGCGATTAATTGATTTCGCACGGTAGATCAGTTTCTAGAGCAGCGCACAACAATCCACCTGCGAAATCGCTTAATAGTAATGGTTGCTGTTAATATTGGAAAATAAAGAGGCTCGAGTGCTCGATGTGAAAGAATCAAAGGTTCCGGCGTAAGAAACGCGACACCAAGACGACGATGACGATCGTGATGACGATCGCGATGACGACAACACGACACAGACGACATGAAAATAGAGAGTGAAAGGGAATTCCACAGGGATCTGTACAATTTTATGTACACATATTTATTAATGTATTATCGTGGATATATTTTTCAGGGAGACCCATAGATATCTCACGTATAATAAGCATCTACTTAATAACCGATTCGCAGCTAACCCACGTGTGTATAATAAACTTAACACACACACACACACACACACACACACACGAGTCACATGCTTTCGATACCTGCTGGCGTAATATTACAATCTCTTTTATCCTGATCTCCTATATATATTTCGTTTTATCCGCGTCAAGATCCTATTCGCCTGCTCCTTTATCTCGATCGATCAATTTCGATTCAATCGCGTCTGTTCCCCCGCTGTAACGTCGAAAATTTATTACAACCCCCAAGGGAATCGCATGAACTAAGAATCGCTGTTTTATTTATTTTTATTTATTTTTTTATTCCTTTGATATTATTCACTAATAATAGCAAAAGCGTTATGCTGTCTGGAGTTGTGGAAGAATACATATTTTCGTGGCAACGTATTAGAACAATAGAAATTGTCGCAATTATGAAATCTAAATGTCAGCTCTCCACTCTTCAACCTTTTACGATATTTCTCACATTTTTCTTACCTCGTAATTCATCGGTTATTGCTTCCAAAAGTAAATATCAAAGGTACAAAGTTTATCTGCTCAGGAGTATCGAAGAACCCGATGACATCATGCACCAAAAAGACAAAGTTGTTGCCTTTTATTTTCAACTATTGTGTGGCCGACAGACATGCCAGTAAATTTTTAACAAATAGGAATATTATTCTTTACTGTAGACTGTAATAAATATGGCGAAATATTTATAATAATAATAAAAATAAAGACACAGCAAAGTTTAGCCGAACGTGACTATTTCTCGATGCCTTCGATACCAATCGAAAATAGATTTTGCTTGCTATATAAATGATTTTCTACTGCAGAACCAATTAACTCGTGGACTTTGAGGAAGCGTATATTTTTCCATCCACCAGATTTTTATATCACTCAATTTTCAAGTTTCTCGGAAACGTCGTCGTCTCAATTCCTGGAATTTCATCCGAAATTATGGGACCTAAGATAACAAATTTAAAAGCCGAAAAAGCTCTCGATTTTTCGCCCCCTCCTCGTGTTGTGATTTACGTCCATTAGTTCACCGCAGGCACATATATTTTTCTAACACGTATACACATTTTTTTTACTTAGTAATATATTCTATGAATATCTCAAGCGTCCTTTACATCCAAGACGTACTTTTTGCGTCTATTTTATAATTAGATCCTCGTGTTATTACGCGTAGTTTACCGAAGACCAATTTTCTCGGAAGCTTTTTCAATCGATCCCAAAGATATTACGCGTCTGGTGAAAAGAAAAAAAAAAAAACGTTTTTACTACTAAATTATTTATAGCGAGTTCCACGTCATACCAACGGGTGAATGAAATTTTTATGGAATTTACAATGGCTTGGTAGTTCTGATGAAAAAAGAAACTGTAAATATTTATCCGCGAATGGCATTTTTCAGATTTTTCAAATAGCTCGAGAACCCCGATCTAAAAGAGTTTTCGTTATGTTTTAAGATTTTTGGCAGGCGAAAGATTCGAGCCTATGATCGTATTAAAATTTGTTTTTTTGTTGTTGTTTTTTCTGCTGTCGTTTTTGGCAATTCCCAGTGTCGCTTATTTCTTGCAGTCGGTGTTTTGTTGTGCATTAGTGAGCATGTGAAAAAAGAATACCTTTGCAAGTTGTAACGAGGTATTAATGGGTTTCGTCTTTGGGGAGTTACACGAGCGAGCCAGAGTTCCTTTCGTGGCTCGTTTATTATTTCGTTAATTCAAACAAATCGATGTTTCATCAGCGTAACACGCGGCAGTTAAAGTCATCACCAGCTGGCGCATAGCTTTCGCACTGGGTGTATGTTCTCTAGCATGGCGCTATCAATACACCCTCGTCTCTGTGATGTTGAGGAAAGTTTCATAATTTGTTGGGTCGTAACGGCCGAGTATTGGATGAAGAACGTGGGGAAGAAAAAACGAGAGAGTGAAAAAAAAGGCCGGAGGGTTCCTTGCTACCGAATAATATTTTTGTGCTCGCCATAGCGAACGGCGTATTTTTAATTGCGCGAGAAGAAACGAGACGGAGAGGGAGCAGCAGTTTTCATTTTCTTTGGAATTCGCGTAGACTAATTTGCAGAATTTAAAAGCGTATTTGAGAGAATTTATAGCTAGAAATTACAAGTGTTTATTTTTTTTTCTCTCCATCGGTCTCACGCTCTCACGCTCAACGCAGACATTTCGTAACGATTTATTCCATTTTTATGTGATCACCGGACAATAATTAAATAGATTCATAAATATTGCATTTGATCGGGCAATGTACGAGATCACGAATAAGCCGTGATGTTTTGCCTCTGACAATTTTGTCTCACTCGCTTTTCCTCGTCCTCTTTTTCTCCGTCTCTCTGCTGCAGCTTCGAAAGGTGTTTGGCACGTGCGAAATTCACAATCGACCTTGCCTCGAGCACAGCTGGTTCGATCGTCGCCGTCGTCATCGTTGCTGTAACGCAGTACAAATAAATATACACATTATATGCACGTTCGACGTCGTTTTAAATGGAAGAATCTGAAAAAGCACAAACCCAAACATCCGAGAACCGTAGCGGAAAACATTATGTTCTCCAGTCTTTTTCTTTCTTCACACAATATTCTTGTGCATGTGTGTTCTGTTTACTACTTGTTGTTGGTGTGGAGAGGTTATTATTCTACGATCTATTCCAATCGTCCATTGTTATTCGAGCACCGACGAGAGAAAGACCAGTTCATTGAATTATATAACCACGAAATAACAGTATAAATTAAATGGCTAAATAAGCCCCAGGAAATCGAACTTTAAATGACTGGCCAAATAACCACAAGTTAGCCAAAACATGTCGGCTATTTATATTTAGAATGGACACACACAATACAGTTGATCTTGACCCGTTCATTCCCCACGACAGTATTCGATTTTCAGAACAATTTAATTTTTTTTTTCTTCCTTAAAGCATAAAAAAATGAAAAAAAAAAAAAATGACGTAATAATTATGTGCTTTGTGGTTTAGCGATTTTTGTTGTTTTTTAAGCAAAATCGTTAACTTTTCCTTCACCACATTCGTCGTATCAGTCATGCCTGTTTTTTTTATAAAACCATTTTAAGGTGTGAAAACCGTTTGTAGTTAATTATGGTGATAAATTATGCAATGAAACGAGACTCAATACGTTCTCGATAAATTATAAGCTCGGGTCTTCAACGGCTTTGGATTTCAATTCCTCCTGATGTTCGTTCCGATATTACACGAGAATATTGAAATGAAAAAAAAGTCAATTTCCGTTAAGAATTCTCGAGGAAGAGGAAAAAAGAAGATGACTCTGGTGGGGTATCAATGACCCAGCGAAAAAGTTGTTTTCGACATTTGAATAAATTCTTTTTATTCAAATTTACCAATCT
This sequence comes from Campopleginae sp. 14b, assembly GCA_030522525.1. NCBI lineage: Eukaryota > Metazoa > Arthropoda > Insecta > Hymenoptera > Ichneumonidae > Campopleginae sp. 14b. The sequence continues at coordinate 8,705 of JAPYYS010001018.1, forward strand.
CTTTCATTATACTTTATAATTGTACGTTTTATGGCGCGAATTCTGGTCCAGAGCGAAAGTCTCTCGGTCTGATCGGAAGATATATCTCGCGGAGAGACTCGTATGAAAGTGTTTGTCGAGAAGTGAGAGCGAAAGAGAGGCAGCGAACGAGAGAGAAGGAAAGAGCGAGATACAAAGACGCGCGCAATTTCGGCGGGTGGTGGAATTTAAACGGCCTTGCGCCTGTTAACGCAACAAATTCACGATCTCTGTTCCGAGAGATCTCTTGGAACACTCCTTGGACTGTCTTGCTTGCGCAAGTCACAACGAGCGTCCTTACCAAGGCCTTTTTGTGTAATACACTAACACACTCTCTCACAAACACATATGCATACATAAATCTGTACGTATACATGTAATACGCAGCAGTCACAACGCGGTAGAAATTAATCTTTTCAGGGCGATCGGACAGTTTCTACTATACTAGCTCAGCCGTCTACTATAACCGTATGCCCCACTAGATAAATAAATCTCCATAGAATTGCTCTTTAAATACCGTTTGAAGAAAAAAAAACATCTTCTTTCTATCAAATGTAAGCTTTGTTGGCCAACTGATTTAAATTAAATGAATTATTCCAATTGTAGAAAATTCCTTAACGTAATGCGTGTGCAATATATTGTTCTTCATCTTGCTGCGTTTTTAGCGCTCGATATCCTTTGTGTGACGGAATCAACATTGAGTTAGTTGTTTATGGTTGCGGTGGTCGAATGACTTATTGATTTGTTCTAGACTTTTTAATGTCACGTCGCATCGAAACGTCGGGAATTCGGATTTGAAGGTCTTTTTTTTTTTTACTGATTTTTCAGGCTCATTAAAAAATTTTGATCGATAACAGGGATTAGGGATAAGCTTCGAATTAACTGACATTCGTGGCTTTTTGTAATTGATACTTTAATTCATAAATATTTGCATCCTGGAAGATGGAGGAGCGAGGGATATTTACGGACAAAGCCACAATGGGCAGTGACCTCATGAGAAAGAGACTCCGTTATCTCACCTGGTCCACAACGGATACAAAACAAAATTAGTGTGTGTATAGATATAATAAAGGCATGGATGCTGTGAATAAGTTTACACACGCGATCCCCTAATCCTTCATGCGAATGTCAAGCGCTGACTTTAGCCATGGCGGTGGGTCCTTATCGTTTACAGCGGTCGATCGCGATGGACCACTGCGGCTGAATAATAAAAGCGCCATCAACAGAGCAAGATCCGTGTCTTATATACAGATATATTTAGTCTCTTTCTTCGTCTCTCTGCAATCTACAGGAGTAGTTCTTTCGGGAGCTCAACGAATTGTGCCTGGAGCGCGCATCACAGCAGCTCAGATGTCACGAATATCAAATTTCAGGGTATCCATCATCGCGGATTGTATTAAAATGTAAGATAGATATTAATCTTTCATCGAACAGAGTCTCGGAATTTCTGTTCTTTCTGCCTGCGTGTGTCCGCTTATTTTTTTCAGTTCATCCAGAAATACCTGGTAGCAATTTCAACGGGGAATCATTCAAATAAAACACGAGGCAAAAATTAGGCAATTTTGAAGGAGGTGCGCGATTGAAATTGACGATATGGTCATTGAAAATTGAGGCTAAATCCCTGATCGAAATTTCTTTATTCGCTCGTTTGACACTCGCTCCATCTTCCAGGATGTTAGATTTTAATAATCGTTCTGGTTGACGATGTACGAGGTGTCGAAATAACGTAAATTACATTGGCGCCGTACCGCAAAAACATCTCGACTACTACGTAATTAAAATCAAGAGATTTGATTAGAATCATTCGCGTTTACGTCGCCGCATATGTCTCGAGGCTGCTGGACGCGTTGTAAACTCTTCATTACGACACATCTCGTTTCGGAGGGAGTTGAAATTATGAAAATTCTCAATAAACCACTCGCTCGACCCTGAGCAAGGCCGAGGAATATTCTGTTCGGAAATGTCAGATGTTTTTTACATTTTTTTACAATTTTCCTGGAACCATGTAAATCTACCGAAAGAACGATGACTTCAGGCTTATTTTTGTAGGCTGCAGTAACTTTCCTCACGACCTCACGATTGAAAATCGAGAAAAAATATTTCATGAAACTTTTCGACGCGACATCGGAAAAGTATTTTTAAATGCAAATCGCCATATTTTGTTTTTTCCACTGGATATATCTTCACCATATTTTCTTGTTCCATCTTTTACGGTCGTCCGTTTCTTCCTTTCAGGAATTTTAGCGATAACGTTCCTAATTGAGTATCGAGCACAAAAGTCTACTAAGTTGTTCCGCGTAAGCTGATCTGCGTGTGCGTGTGTTTATTTGCAAAGAAATGAAGGTGTATGCGTGCGAATCGTAGTCGTTTCCCAAGCTAAGAGGCTGGTGTGTTATTGGTTCTAACTTTTACCACGTATGCGCGAATACCTGTGTGATTTTTCGCCGCTGTTGCCTCTCCGAGTTGCTCGAATGTAATGTGACGAAGTCTATTAAAGAGAAGCCGTGTGTTACTGCAGGGCTATGAGACCTAAGGCGAGTGAGCCTTGCGCCCGAGGATCGCGAAGAACGACGTCGCTTCGCGATGGAGCGCGAGAGACCGCTAATGCCTCACCGTCGCATAATAAATCCCGGGTGGTACAGACCCAGCATCCGCAGCAGCCATTTCGTTCCATTCTCTTCTCATTTCTGTAAGAGAACTGGCAAGACAGAAAGAGATGGAATGAGACAGCAAGAGAGCAAGAGAGAGAGAGAGAGAGAGCGCTGCAGAGACGATAAAAGAAAGAGAGAAAGAACGCAGCAGCTTCCACGAAGCACGATCGCTTTTATGCACATTGCTCGCCTGCGCTTGATGTCGTTCTCCGGCTCTCTATACCTTGGTATGCTCTCTCGTGTCAGGAGAGAGCAATATGTGTCCACTAGTGCACCAGGTGTCGGCAATAGTACCTTAAAAATCTCTCTGCCCAACGAAAGAGTGAAACTCATTTTAATTGCAATTTAATGATTTTTACGCCGACCTTTTTCTCATTAATCGATTGAATCGTGTGCAATTAATTGCAGATGTGCATTGTGCCTGATACCATTGATTACTCAAGTCCTTGTGCTCTCACGCTAATCGTGTACGTAGAAAATTGTCTGGATACTTACTTCCTGGCTCAGCGCATTCGCGACTTTTGTGGATTGTCCACGCGGCTGTATGTACGAATTTTGTTGCCGCTCGACTGTGTTTATGAAAAACGTGGAAGCGACGTCCAGGAATTCAATGAATACGAATCGAGATAATTTTTATTGCTTCCCGAACGATAGCAAGTCTCCGAAGAATAATAAATTGAATAATTGCGATGCTGTTTCTTCGGTGAAAGACAACGAATCATTCATCCTAAGACTCTCAGAAAATAGAGTAGAAAATAAATGAAACGAGCTTGGCTACTTTATTTGTCAACTCAAACGAATCGTGTTATGTGTTTGCAAAAAATTTCAAATTAGCATTCATGATTTATGGGCCGATAAGTTTGCAATTAAAAATTCCAGCCCCCTCTTCGCAGCCAACATCGCGAATACGCCAGACAGTCCAAACGTTCACGATTTTCCGTTTTGATAACAGACTGCCTGATACTTTTGGCCGGGGCTGTATATTTATTTATGGAAATACAGCGCTGTTGTATAAAGTACTAAAGACGCGTACATCGCAGGGGGGCTTATTTTTTCCTCTCTTCGGCCGCAGGGCAAAGTAAAGAGAATATATAAGCTCGAAGACGAGAGCTCACCGATGATTGCGAATTCTTACTGCCTTTCGGCTAGCTCCGCTATATATATAGAATCTCACGTGACCTGTATATATCTATATTTATATAAATGAGAGGATGAGCCGTGGATCATATTTTATTGCAGACGAGAATCTGTAATAAGTACATTTTATTGAGTTGGTGCACGAATTCGGATGACCAAGACCGTGTACCTAAATATATCGCCTCATACAACCCTATAGCACATTTCAACAAAGGAGACGGGCCAGAAATCAGTTTGTTTTCAATTATTTACGTCATTTTATATTTATTTGATTTTTTTTCTAATTTTAATTTTATATTTATGTGATTTTTATTATTTATCATTAATTTATTTTTATTTTTATCATTTATTATTAATTTACTTTTATTTTTATTATTTATTATTAACTTATTATTATTATTATTTTGCATTTTATCAAAAATGAAACTGCATGAACACGAGATTCGGTGTCCGCCGCGTGATTTTTTTAAAAATTGAGGAAATTATCGCGAGAGATGAAGGAACGTCACGGAGCTGACAATTTTGTTTGGGATGCTTCATAAACGAGTCTTCATCGTGTATACGCAGTTTACTCACGTGTGTGTGTATGTGGGTGCGAAATATAGAAATAAAATTGATATTAACTTGCGATTGTTAGTGTTGGAGTGGAGGGACCCTTTCGTGGGATTCTTGCCAGTTTATCAGACATTCGTGTGACCTTTGGCTGATAGTGTTTCGAATTATACAATATACATTCCCCGCATACATGCAACATTAATACAGAGTGATTAAAAAGTGAGAAGCGTTGAATAACGAGATGGATTAATCAAGAGAACGATTCATTCGAACGAAATTAATGGGGGCAGTCACATGGAAGCGATTTTTTGTCAGCGAATAGTTAATTCATTAAATAAAAAAGAAAGAAAAAAAATCAATAACGATGCGGAATTATTTTGCGAAAAAAATAGGTCTCGAAATTCAATGAACGAAAATTCGTTTGGAAATATCGAGTTAGGGGGTCCAACGGGATCCAAGATGTTAGGTAAACGCGATTAGATCCCAAAGGCGAAAATTTGTATTTTTTTTTTCCCCTCCATGCACGACCGCGGGTTTTTAATCTTTCATTAAGATAATTTTTTATCATGAGTAATTCGAGTTCTGAATGAGTCTGTACGAAAAAACCCACTGGCAGAACACGAACTCTTGTCCCTCGTGTCATCCCATACACTCTTATTCATCATTATGGCTCTGGACCAGTTCAATCCTTGTGTATACGCACTAAGTATTGCACACATTTATGTTATGTATAGTTGGAAAAACGTGGCGTGAGACTGGATCGATCTTATGCGACTGCTGGCAGGTGTGGCCTATGACTCGCTCATTGATTACAATTCATCTAGTGTAATAAGCCACGCCAGCCTATATGTGCGAACATAATTAACGAATTTACTTTCTTCAATGCTCTGCGTCCATAAAAGGAACGAATTTCTTGGAGCGCAGCACAATATTGCGACAAAACTTGTCGTCGTCCTAAATTCTTTCATGATTAGCCCTTTGTGCCGAATCGGGACTCACGTCGTCGCACCCATTTTTTCCAGTCTCTCAATCATCGAATCTTTTCATTAAAAAAAAAAATAAATAAAACGTTTTTTTTTTTTTTCTATATTTTTGGAATAAAAAAGTTTAGAATTATTCAGGATTTTTGTATTTTTTTTCACGAAAATCTTCGGGTAATCTCAAATCGTTGGCGACAACTCGGCTATGGAATAATTCATCAAAATCTTTGGTGGACATACGTGAATCGATTTTTCGAGCATAATATGCATTTGCAGCGAATACGTTCTCCTGCAAATGCGAAGTTTATATACGAAGGAATAGGCGTGTATTATGCATGTATGGAACAAGCCGAGTGATCTACGCTGCAGAGGTTCTTACATGGGTATAAAGTTTTCCTCTATTTTACCGTGCTCCTCGGGGATCGATTATATCTTGCGGTACGCGCGTAAGAACGAATCTTTCACGCGCCCGATCATCCGTAATGCACATGGCTATACGTATATGTATGATAATATTCATATATACGAGACCGCGAAGTAACGCACGGAGCCGCGGGTCCTCCTCGGCTCTAGCTATTCCCTCGAACATCTCTCGCGGACGAGCGAATACAGTGTATAGCTTGAATATTATACTGCACGCAGCTATAATACCTTATATTGTATATCAAGGAATACATGCTCCCAGGCTAGATGTATGTCCAGGCACGCGTTTGCAAGAATAACTAAGAGAAGCAGTCCCTAATACCTGTTCTCGGCAACACACGTAGCATAAACGATTCACTATTTTTATACCTATTAAGCTCAATTTCTTTCCCTTTTTTCTCTTATTTTTCTTTTGTACGAGAGCCCTGTCACGTTAACTTCGCAGTGCAACAAAATACGGATGAAGAAAAGTGGCCAACTTGAATGATTCTCATTTATTATTTCCATAGACAAGTTCAACGTTTTTGAAAACTGGGTTTTTACTTATTAAGCTCAATAACTTTCGTTTTTTCTCTTATTTTTCCTTTGTTCGAGAACACTGTCACGTTACCTTTGGAATGCAACAAAGTATGGATCAAGAAAAGTGGCTAACTTGAAGGATTCTCATTAATTATTTCCATAGAGAAGTCGAAAGTTTTCGAGAACTGCGTTTTTATTGAGGATGTAATTTTTATTTCGATTGGATAGAATGATTCTCGAGGAGTGAAACGTTAATTGACATTGTTGAGATGGGAGGAATGAAAAAAATCGATGGTGGGAATTTTTAAATGAATAGAGTGCGCTTCCAGAGTGTCTATAATTTCACAAACACCTCGGAACGTAGTTAAGTTGAAAAGTATTAGACAAGTGGCGATGTATGTATTACGAGGCGCAGAATCGTTGTTATGTACACATATGAGTTTTTACACGAATGTGTATACGTTTATGGACAGAGATGAGGAGAGTGAGCAAGAGCTGTAATAAAGAGACTCCCATTTGATCATTTCTTCTCTGTATTTTTATTTCTCTCTCTCTCTCTCTCTCTCTGGCTCGTTTGGAGTGACGAAGAGAAGAGATAAACGTAACGAACCCCTTCGTCGCTGTCCTCGCAGCCTCCCAACTCCCTCTTCTCATTTCGAGGCTGGACACGAGCGATCTTGCAGAGCTTTTTCACTCGCTCGCACTCGTTAACTTCGCAATAGCCACGTGAAGTTAATATTCTTTAGCTCTGTCTCTGTCTCTCCGCGAGTTTACTTCCCCCTCCATCGTCAACTCCGAGTTCTCTTCCCTCGTTTCACTCTGTCACTATATAATACACATGCACGCATTAACTTATACGTATGTTTCTTATATATGCGTGTGGATTAATATAAACACATGTAGGTACGAGTGTGCGTATATTCATCTCATTTGCTCGGCCACGGAGCTTCGATCTCTCTTTCTCGTTTATCACATTCTCTCCCTACCCCCTCCCTCACTCTCTCTCTCTCTCTCTTTCTCTCGGATTCTCTCTTTGCTTCTTCGTCGCTCTTGGAGGTTTTTACTTCGGGATAGTTTTGTCTCACTTGGATCAGACTCGCACTTGCTACAAACTGTCCTCCATCTCTCTTTCTCTCTCCGTCTCGGATTTTGAATTTTCCTCTCCTCTCTTTCTCCCGCTTCTCTGGTCTTTCGGGTCTTTTTCTTAGGCTTTCTCGCTCTCTCGAGCCGGTGGTCACTCTTTTCGAGCGTTTCTCTTTCCCTCTCCGTTCATTTTCTCTTTTCTCATTTTCTTCATTTTCTCTCTCGCTCTCTCCCTCTTTCTCTAATTTTCTCTCCGTCTCATACGCTCTGCCCCACTCAACTATACACACTGATATATATATATATATAGATATTCATGTACACGCTCAAACTTCCCCCCTTGACTCTCGTCCCTCCACCTCTTCCTCATCCTCCGCGCACTCCTCCTTCTTTTTCCTCCACCTCGTCCGCACTATACGCCACCTCCTCATCCTTTCCCAACTCTTCGCATACCCAGTTTGTAGTAGTCACAACGGAACTCAGTGCAGCCGCGGCGAGCAGCTGACGCGGGTAAACCTGCGGTTAATACGTGCCCTGGCGGGAAAAGTGGCGGACGCCGCGCAGCCGATGACCGGATAAAACGCTATGACATTATTCGTCCACGTTACACTCCAAACATATTTTCATCATTTTTCATTATTTTATCAACTCGCTTCCTTTCTGATAAACATGTGAAACATATCCCGCACTATTGATCCATCGATTTAATCGTCACTTTAAACTACCAACACTGAATAAACGGAGAAATGATTATTTTCATACTGCAACACACAATTGTAGAATAACTGAAGAGAAATAAGTGATTTGCGATACGAGCAGAGCGTGAGAGAACATCTCTAAAGACTTGATCGTTTTCCTTGACCTCGTGGTCCGATACGCGCCAAGTATCGTCGACGAGTGCGTGATTGGTGACGTGACCAGAACCCCGGATGTATAAAACACGTGAATAACATTGGAGACAGGTGTGCCATCATTTTACAAATCAAATCCAATGAAACTTGTTGCTAATTTAAATGAAAACGATTGTCGTTTCGTAGTACGAGTGACTGATCCTTGACACTTAAAGTGACTATTTATTTACAAGGAAACTATAATCCTTTGCGCAAACGGAATTAATCTCCAGACGAAAAAATCTGGATTACCGTAAAGAAGAGTCATCGTTTTTGAACTTGTCATTAAAAACACAGTCACGACGTTTCTCTTTCGAATCACGTGTCGGAATTTCGAACCTATTCTCTCTCGTCTCCCGATTTTTCGTATCAGTATTTCGTAAAACGAGTTTTCGACTTACGATCAAAGACAGAAAGTTGTGGTCGACTAATTCGCGACGTCCAGTGTTATCAAAAGTCTTTTTACGGCCCAGGAGTTTCGGTGCATCGTTGTATTGCTGGCTTTTTTTTTCACTCACATGGTTTCGTCGATTAGAGACCTTAATAATTTATTTATCCACCCGCGTGTTACCTGCAATTTGTGACATTCGAAAACGCGAGAAGTTTCAACACGAATTATTCATTCTATTTAATTCATGTAAATAATATATATCCACACTATCTAATTGCCTTCTGTGTTGTGTATGTGCGTGTGTATCTTAATTGTTGTGTCTCATATTTATTTAATAATCGTACGAGTATATATAACGCGGCACACGTCTCGTAATGCTTCGCGTGTATAAACATCGAGTTAAGCACGCGAGGTAATCGAATAAGATATACGAAATACGAGGATAAGAAAACGGCTGCGGTGAACGAAGAGGACGGAGACGATTATATTATTATAATCTTCATTGGTAAGTCTTTTGGTTGTTTTCTATCACGATTCCATCTGTACGAACTATTCGAAATGTATGAGCCATTCTATCTCGAGCTGACCGTCAATTTCTCCCGAATTTTCATCGCAATCTATTTTTTCCCTTAGAGTCCCGTTTTTCGGTGGAGAAAATATAAGTTGCCCTTTTTTTTTTACGGAAAATATGGCGAAACTGGGAGTTTTTGAAAACCTTGAGGATTTCATCAACGAAAAACGGTGATGAAAAGTAATTCGTTCGAAAATTATTGATATTCGTGGAGGAAGCTTTCGCCGTTCCGTATTTTTCCGAAGGCGAAAGCATGCTTTGGTAAAAATGTGTAAATCGCGATTCGCCAACCATTTCATTCAATTTTTACTCCAGAAATCCATCATTTATTTCAAACATAAAAATTGTTTGATGGATAGAAAAATTGCAGAAACAATAAAACGATACGATCGAACTCTATCATGCTGAAGTTCGCAACGTTGGAATGCAACGGAAAATATCGATTTTAATTAATTATTCGTTCAATTTTTAAAATGATCGCAAATTTTTCGAGCCGATATTTTTTTCTGATAGCAAAAATCGATCGTTTTATCATCGCGATTTTATTCTTAATATAAATAATGGGCATTGTCAATGGAAAAAACGAATTTTTTCGGATTCCAACGATGCAAACTTCAACATCGTTGAAACTTTTTGGTAGAAATCAGGATGCGAACTTCAATGCCGAAGGGAAAAGAAGTACCACGTGCCATGTGTTCAGTGACCACACGTACGTCGCACGTCCGGTTAGTCTCATCACATCATTCATTATACCGTTTAATTATTCAGGCTCGATATTATTTTTCAAATTCTTTTTCTTTCTCTCTTCCCGACATATTTATCGAATGAAATATTCAATATTCATCATTTTTATACGGTTATTTTATTCCCATTACAAAAAACTCAAAGAGATACGTCTAATTTTATGGTTCTTGGGTTTTTCGATTGAATTGAATAACGCGTGGCCTCGCTCATCGTCGACACAGTTGGACAGTTATGTTAATGTTTCAATAGAAAGGGCAACAGAATTTGGAACGTGTAGAAAAAAGAAGACCAGAGGTATCTAATCGTGAAAGCAGGAGAGGTATACGAAATAACGAGAGGGAACTCGGGAGACGAGAGCCATAGGATACAGAGACGACAGCAGGATTGGAAAACGTTATAGAGAAAGTTCAATCATTATACACATTTCATGCACGTGTGTATACACTTCTGTGTACATGAATGTGGAGAAAAAAAAATTGGAAAAATCATGAAGACTGGAGACAAAGCGAGATAGAAATATTAAAGACATTCTTACTCGTTAATATGCCAACTGTTATATATTGGTATATGAGATTATGCAAAACTGTACAGATTTCGTGGCTCATGAATCTTCAGCTTCCCTAATTAAATTCTTCCCGCTCGATTTATCGTGCCTCTCGATCATCATAGAGTTCATTCAGCAACGTTTCTCTCGCAGCAGTCTTATCCGTCTCATGAGTTGAGGGAGGTCGACTCTGTAAAATATGTCAAAAATTCAAAGGGCTCTCATTTGTCTATTCATTTAGAGGAATCCCTTCGAATTATCTCCTTTTTTTAGCTTTTTTTTTGTTAAATCGAAGACCTTTTTGATTTCTTCAAAATTTGGACAACTTCCCTTCATTTTTTCTGGCTAATTGATCAAATTTGTATTTCAGAATATAAAATTAAATTTAAAAACTGATCGAAATGTCTGGATAGAAAATTTATCATTCGATTCTGAATCGACCGGTATTCGTCAGTTGTGTTAACTTTCTCTATGTGTAGGAGTCAAATAGGCGAGAATTGAAAACTCTCGTTATATCAAAGACACGCTCACCAAATCGTGTTTATCGATCACATTATTGTAGTTTGTATGAAAGTGTTTCCGTGCAGATTGTGAAGTTGTAGACTTGTCCACATTAAAACATATGCAGAAAACTTAATTGAATTTCACTGCCTTGGTGTTTCTCTTCGCAGAACGGTATCGTTGACACGACCACGCTGACAAACTGTAATTATTATCACCAGAATCAGTGAATCGTGTAGATTGTCGAGTGGAGAAAATTCATCATCGCAATGAAAATAAACGGAAATGAAAAATCGATGCATTATTTGCTGCGTTCTCCGAATTCTCTAGAGCAATGAAAATCCATATGCACACCGTACACGCGGTAACTGCGCGAATCGGCAGGTGAAGACAACTTTGATCCGTTAAACTTTTCTTCACCCCAGGCCAAAGTTTAATTTCATCGAACGGGCACATTTTTATGTTGCGTGCATAAAAATTGTTGAATTATGGCGACGATAAAGCTCGTGGAATACTTTGTGTCTTGACCCTGTTAAGTCAACCAGATTCCAGCACAAGGATCAAAAGATTTATATCAGCGAGGACTCTCGACACAGGCGCAAAGCGTAATAAAAACTCATGTACAATATACGTGGCTATGCATGTACGTAACGCGAAATTCCGCGGTAGTAAGAACGATTTTTATTTTCATTTCCATCACTGAAACTTCCACACGTCTCTTCGTCAATGTCAGTGAATCTTGAAATAACGTTTCGCGAGCTCTGCATGTGTCTTTCGTAAATTACACACTGCCACGTGGTCACGAGATCTTTAACTGTCCTGGTTCGTGTGTCTCGGGGTCATGATAATCGTGTAACGAAAAATTTATGCATTTTTATTCGGACGAGGGTTTTATAGTGCGTCGCCATGATATCGAGTCTTCTCGCCTTATGTCCGGGATCCGAGGCAATGGAATAAAAACAAGTTTTAGGCAAAAAAAGCTGCAACATTTTTCATTCTTTCGGAATCAGATAAAAGACATTGTTTTTTTTTGTCTCATAACTCATGTTTAAACAATTCCTTTGCCAAACAAAGTTGTTTCATTAAATCAATGGCCTTTGGGCAAACAATAAATAATACCTCGTCGTAGAATTCTCAGAGTTTTTATATGCCAGAATACTTAGCGAGCCAGTGTAGTAAAATGATTAAAACATTTTCTCGTGCGGGGAAGGATCTGCGATGTTGAAAATGGGTTAATAAAAAAGGCCGATAAGTTTTAATGGGTTTGTTGAAGAAAATGTATCCCATAATAATGAACGAAATTACGCAAAGACTCGCCCAATGTACACGACAACTATGTTATAAATAATAAGCCATAAATCATAGTAAAACGCCCCTGCGACAGTTTTATGGTGTTCTGGGCCTTCGCGTGCTTCCTTCGTCTTTTGTATTTCTTCGCCCCGGCGAACACGTGCAAAAACTATCGAGACGTCAATTTTCTCATTCAATATCGTTCCTCGAGAAATGAATCGACAAACACACGCCATAGCGCGTTACCCGTCAATCCAAGGGTGTTAAGTACTTCACGTTTGCTACCAATCGACATATGCTTTCATTCATATATTTGCCCAACCTTTAGAGCCAACCCTCTCACTCTCACAATTTTCTATGACGATGAAACTCTTCTCTTCATTTTCTCTACTCCTTTGGACGTATATTTATATTTCTATACACTCACAATGCAGGCAGTACGACGGTAACGACAGTTTAATGGACACCATAAAGCCTAATGGACTTACTATTACCTGGACCCCAATAAAACTCGATACAGAGTCCAGCAAACATATATATCTATAACGCAGATCTTACGTTGGAGAAACGAGGTAGAGAAAAGTATGTAGAAGAGAATTCCTATAGATATATCGAAATTATATTAGGTGTGCGGGTGAAGGTCCCGATGCCACGTTAATAAGACAATTTATCGTTGGCTTTCAAGAGATGTTAATGTTTTACTCTCGCTTGAGATTCCCATGTCGCGAGAAAAATGCATCAGCTGTTTTTCCTCGTGTGGGTCGAAGTGTAAACCAGAATGGAGCAGTGTACGACACATTCCATTTCATAGAAGCTGATAATACGTGAAAAAATGTACAGAGTGTTTCAAAAGTCTTGTTCGTATTCGACTAATCAAGTTAATTATTTAATTATTAATAGATATTGGCGTTTATCCATTTTTGGACGTCGATGCCGCTTCTGCAGCGATTGCCACGACTGCAACGATGTACTTGGTACGTTTTTTTGGTCCCGCTTGTAATGAGGTTTCTCGGTAAATGGCTCCGAAATAGCGAGAGGCGAATCGTCGAGGAAGTGAGTCCTCGATGTCTCTTCAGGCTCGTTGGAAAGGGGTTTTAGTGCTCGTTCGCTGTCATCTTTGGTGAAGTGTCTCATACATTCTGCGCGACGTTGCACACGCACGTATGTACGTAAATATATGCATAGCGAAGGTCCACACGACGATATATCTCGTTAACGTTGACGCGCGAATCCATCTCCCGGTTTTGATGGTTCTATTCTCTGTTGGTTAATTTTCGCCATATAGCTTTGTTACTCTTCTCGTTTATTAATAGAATATATAGACACGACAATAACACATGTGGTCGTTCTCGTACGCCGTGAACATAGTAAACATTTCGTTCACCCATACCATCTTCCCATGACTTAACATACTCTCATATTTCTGCTTTTGCATACCAAGTCATTAACATGTGTGCATGTTCATCTGCATGAGCTGTGGATAGCCATGTATAGACATCTAGTTGCAACAATATAGTCCGCAGTTTCGTATTCTCATGGCCATACGACACGGCCGTGATATAACACGCGGAATAGTTACACGTAAGCACAGCCGGTGCACCGATCCATCGCGAGAGTTAAATTGCGCACGAGAGAAGCCAATAAGAGATGAGCGAGAAGAGTAATCGCGACGAGCTGCTCTCTGTGCCCGCGGCCTTCAGCCCCTTTTGTGGTTCAGCGACGTTAGCGTTCGTCACAAGATTGACAGAAACCGAGAGAGGAAAAAGCAGAAGCATTATTCGTTTCTGGAAAAATAGCCCAGCAGCGTGATTGAACGTTTTTTGTTGTTGTCAAATCCTCATTTTGCGGCTTGGTCCTGAAGGATCGACTCGTCATTTTGTCCTTTTCTCAAAAATGCAATCCTCACGGGATGAAATTGCATCGCAGGGATCGTTTGGATGAACATCGTTGAATGTCGTTATATAAATAAAGATGAAAATTGTGCGCGATTTCGTTGGGAACATCGAGAAGTATAAGTTCAAAGAGTAACAAGTGACCTAGCTCGTATACTTTATATGTGCAACTAAATCCTGGGGATAGGGAGTATAATAAGTATAATCGAGAAATGCAGTAGAAGAGATGGCGCGGAGAGTCCGGATAACGCAGGCGTTATCGCGGGCTGCGAGCCTGACAGGTGCGTGCCGAGTTCTCGAGTTGCACACAGTCGTACATTTATATAAATATATTTATATGTTTAGACTGAGGTAAAGAAACTGTGTGACACGAGATCTGAGAATGCATATGCTGTTTCCTTGGCTGATAATAACAATATGTATATATACATTGCTGGCTGGCTTACTCGCTCGATCTCTTTCTCGTCGCTTCGTTGCGCACCTTTCGCGTTAAGACTATCTCTCGAGCGCATACATCCGATATAATTGGCTCTATACCGCTTCAGGGATATGGACGAGCATACTTGATCCTCTCGTAGCCTCCTCCGAGAAATTCTCATCGCCTTTTCTTCTGCAGTCTGGATCGACTCGCGATAATCCTTCAAAATCCTTGCAGGCAGAATCGTTAGAGATAAGAAGGGAGTTCCGAACCGAAAAGCTTTCTACTTCCTTCTTTGTCTAGGCGACTAGACTAAGTTTTTTTTATCCTTCGCTCGTTAAACATATGAAAAATATATTTTTTCTCGAGTCAACCTGTTGTTAACGATTTCCATTTATTATAAACATTCTGGATTGCCTTTACAAGTTGTTGCTGATACTGAGTACTCCACTCGGATCGGTGACCAATCTATCGTCGCTCTCTCGGAACTCTCGAACACACGTATCCTTATCGATAAGCTACAAGTTTACTTTTACGATACACACACCATCGCTGACGCACACGGACGTGTGTATGTAGATGCTGTGTTATATATAACGTCGGTTTTCCAGTGTCTCGCGTGCGATCGCGTAAAAACGTGGTGCTCGACGCAGTTTGCGCAAACGCCCCGAGCAGCCAGTGAGTCCTGTCCGTTGCACGTGCACATGCTCCCGTGTACAATAATCTATAGGGTGTCCTTGAAAAAAAAACGTCAATAAAACCTCGAGATCGAGCTCAATGGGCGCTAATAAAATGCAAATTTTCGAGAAATTCCTCGTTAAAAATCTTTGACTAAATCACTCGATCCTGTTGTCTAATTTTATAGTTTGTTGAGTCCTTTACGTTATTCATCCAATTTGATCAAATTGGAGTTAATAATTAATCTTGCAAATTGAACGTTTGCTTTCCCCACGATCCAAGCGAGCAAGAATCCGCTGTAGGAAACGTGATTCCCTAACGTCGTTCACTCCGTCGACCTGTTATTTGGGAAACCCTATGGACAGAAACTGACTGTTCAAAATAAAAGGACTTCACATGGCGTTTTGAAGCCCCGTATTTACGCCTTTTTGCACGCAAAATGTATACACAGAACTCATATTGTCGTGTAATTAAAATCGCCTTTACAGAGTGTCCCGGAAGTTGTTAGAAAACAACAACAACAACAAAAATAAATAAATAAAAAATGTTGACGTTGCCATTCCGAACGGGAAGCATCAACGAGTGCGGACTGTCACGAGGGAATGTTCAAAATCATTGAAGTAAAGAAACCTAAACCTCGTTCTGTTCACGTCTGGCTTCTTGACTCGGCAAGCTCGCCCATCAAAATTTCAGCAACAACTTATTTATGCAACACAGAGATCGCACGATTCATGCTCTCCCGAAAGAAAAATTCTTGACGTTCGCGACACCCTTTATGTATAAATGTATGGGATAACGCCTATCTACTTGTTGTACGGAATCAACTCTCTCGAGAGCTCAATGTATAATAGTACATACACATACACGAGTCTTAGAGAGCATTGACGAGAAGCGTGCGCGTATCGCGGTGAAAACACCTGCGAAACACACACGTCGACGTGTCTGTATCGCAGGACACCGAGGATACAGGTACTCTCCGTCGTATACACCTCTTGGTATACACCGGAATATCAGCGAGGCGACTCTCCCGATCGTAATACGGATTCAGGATTTAAACGTACATAGGTTCTCGAGTATTAAACCAATAAATATGGACCTAAAGATACATAAAATTATGTACCAACGGTGTAAAACACTTTTAACCCTTTTCATTTTTCTCTTCATCCTCATTTATGGCACAAGAAGCACTTTCATTTTTTAATAATTGAATATTTATTTCATAATTCAGTTCATACAAAAATGCGTCCAGCGGAGCAAATGAAAAATAAAATTTGAGCAGCTAAACATCGAAAAATTAATGTCATTCAGACTTCCGATGGAAAAATCCTGAAAAAATGTGCAACAATCATGACGAATGCTCGCGATTACTGATGTCAAAAGTTCTTGGACTTGAGCAACTGATTCAAAAGAAACGTACGTGTGTGTTAACAGTAAATCGATCATCGTGCAGTCATCACGAGAGTGAGAAGAGAGGCCTCGTTGATCAACGAGACGACAACGAGAACTATGAAGACCAGGTCGGTGCCCTCGAGGCTATCGGTACTCACCCTCGTTTTCGTCATTATCGTCAGCGATCCGAGAAGATGCAGCGCCGTTTCCGAGAGTATTATTGGTAAGTTTCCCTCAATTTTTCCATGCGTACAAAACTGCGTTGAATCAAAAAAAAACGTACCAGGTATCCCGTTCTATGCCGATAAGACATTTCGCACGTGGAACCGACCAATAAAATCTATAAAAATCGATTATCACGGAAGTTACTTAGAAAATCAAAATTTTCAGTTCCTGACAAACTCAATTTTTCCCACAGAGTGTATCAGAACTTTTTATTCGTCGTCATCACCGTCATTGTCGATGAAAAAAAAAACAAAACAAATTGGTAAAATCGAATTTTCATATTTCGAGTGAAAATTAAATGAGCAATTAATTAATTGGTGATAAATTCGTAAAGTCTCTGTCAGAAACGGATTGGTTCAAATTCACACGAAAACTTTTCCTTTCGCGTTGTATTCCGATACAGAGAAGACATATATTCGTTGCTGCAGTATCTAGTGGAGCATTCTCTCGAGAATCACAATCAACAAATGTTGATACGTAAGAGCGCCAATGTATGAAATGAAGTCTCGAACTTTCCCATATGATATGTTGCGTCTGACACGACGACGGTCGCGAATATGGCTATCTATAGCGACGATTCACGGAACAGTGATACACACACTCTTGCACTCGTACGAATATGAGACATATATATGCATATAATGAATATAAATGTATAATAACAATGTATCAACAATGCACTGTGTTCCCTAGGATATTCGAAGCCGGCTTGTGTATATGCAAGGCTCTTAATCGGAGCGCGTCACGCTCCAAATAATTCGTCGGCCCGCTGCATATACACGCAGACACACAAATGTACAAAGACACATGCGCTTCGCGTTCTCTTTTTCAAAGCTTCTATTATTAGTCTAATCAGCATTATCTCCTGGTCTATTTTGCGCTATTTGCGACGAAAGAGTCAGGTCGATTTTCTCGCGTTGACTTTGCACAGACGCGCGTAACTTTTCGGCTTTTTTCTTATTTGCTTTACGCAAATGAACACGGGACAACAGTGCAAATTAAGTTTGTTTGCATCGAAACGCACAAGGGCAGGACGACCACGATCGAAACTCTGGTGCAACAATAAAAGGTTACCACTTCGATCGGTATTAACATACGAGAGCTTGTCATTTACCTGATAATCATACAGTATTACACGATCTAATCGATCGAATATCCAATATGAATTATTACTTATCGCTGTGCCTGCGACAAATTCAAAAAGCCTTATTACTCCTGTATGCCAATTAGCGATCCATCTGTAAACCCACATTTATCAATCTTTCGACTTTCATAACGACGAAGATATTAATCGTTTCAAATCAGAGCCGAGTGATAATTAATCCAGTCAGAGTCCGGGCGTTTGGTGTCTCATGCCGAACAGACGCGACGAATAAGGCTGCGTGGTTAATAATCGACTGAGGAAATAATGGGCAATGAGCATCGATCTGGTGTCAAAAGAAATGGATAAAAATTTAGGAGTAGCGATCGCAAGTGTTTATCAAAGCTTTTAAGCGACGAATGAGGTGCATGGCGTTTGATGCCAATATTTCGAAACCATCTACGTCACTTTACGTCGTCAGAATTTTTTTTTCCATTTTTTTTACGAAATCAATTTTTATTAATTAGTTTTTTTTTTAATTCTTTTCGAATTAATTGCGGATCGTTATGTATGAAGTCCAAGGAGCATACGTTGAATATATTCGACGACGGCTGGCCACTATACTCGAACGTACTCGAATCAACTTGACTGCGAAGAAAAACACTCGCAAGACTGAGACTCTTGCCACAACGATTTCTCGAATGGTCAAACGACGTACTTATCCATAATATGTATATGTGCATATAAATATGTATATACGTATACATTGTTAGTGCAAATGTGAAGTTAAATCGCAATTTATTCTTGAAATATAAATTTGTGTGTACAAGAACATAAACCGTACGATAAAGTTGTATTTCTGAACTGTAGTGCAAATAAATCTCTTACGAAACATCCATTTGTTTGTAAGACTCTTCGGGCAGAATTAATCCGCGAAACTCGAGAGGAAAACAAAGAAATTCACGACGGCATAAAAAATCAATGAGGAAACACATGCGGATCGAAATTTCAATAACTTTTCATTTTTTGTCGTCGTCGCGAGTGTAAATGTATATGTGAGATAGAAAAAGCAAGAATAAAATAAAAAAAACTGGTGTACTGTGAGAAAGGAGTGATCATGAAACCGCCAAAGATTTAACATGGCGATAGCGCAAGGATAAAAAAAGTACAATCGTTGATTAAGCCTTGGCTGAGCTAAGAAAGAGCGTTAAATTATTCAGCAGCCAGGTTCAAAATAGTCTTGCACAGGCAATTTGCATAATTATTAAAAATTAGCATGGATTTTTAGATCCGCGTTGAGCATAATATTCCGACATTATTGCTGAATTATCCGAAATGCATATTGCATCGCTCCAAGCCCGAAAAAAATGTAAATCCATGAGGAAGGGTGGCATTCCAATGAATAAAACTAATTGGAAAAAGCCTCTTTAGGAAAAATTCGATCTTTGAAATTTCGATTCCAGGGAAACAATATGACGACGCAATTAAATCGATATTTATCTGACGGTGATACGATCTCGTGAATGGAGATATCGAGACGCGAGCGTAAACGTGAGAGGCAAAGGAAAAAAAAAATGGTACGACCGAGAGAAGAATGTCACAGTTATTGGAGATAATGAAAGAAATAAAAATAAAGTGTTGAAGGAACGTGAGTAAGCTACCCACGCTTTAGTTTCTTGAGACAGGCAGATTAGTGTGGAATATTAAAAAGAGCAAGGGACACTGTGTTAGCGTAATATTAATCTCCAATATCTATCAAAGTCTCGAGCAAGTGATACTACGGACTGAATTTATCTCCTGCGAGGTGTAAAGCCTGTCGCAACGTCCCAAGCTACGGTAATTATCCGTTTCATGAAGCCCGAAGCACCGAGGTACTCTGTTGAATGTCGCATATACATATACTCATATTGAGTACAGTAATCGTTGGATATTTATATATAATTCGGCGTTACCGAAGTATACGAGAGAGAAAGAGAACAGGGTGTTGGTTAAAGTGAACAAGAAATAAAATAAAAAAATGATAAAACGAGAGACAGAGAAGTGAATTGAAAGGATAAGAAAAGAAAAAAGTGTAAAACAGGTGGGGTAGGAGTTGTAACGAGCGGGTAATATGTGGAACAGGTTGCGCACACGTGCTGTAAATGTGTGAATATATATCGTCATTGAATTTGTACACTAAAACCGGTGCCCCATTGCAATAGAGAGCTCCAAGAGCCATGAGAAGGATACCAGCAAAGGAGGAGGATCCTCGGAGTCCGAAGGAAAAGAGGAGCAGCTACAAGCATCATCCAAACACAAACTAACATGCTCGAAGATTACTCATCAAAGAAACATTCTATAGCCTTGCCTGATGAGCTCTTCGGAGCTGTGCCACATGTCTCGTAACATGCTCTGTTGGGATATCTAGAAGTACCTAGTCTCGCTGCTCGCAAGATCCGATGACCCATCCTCCGAACGGGAAAATTCTCCCTACTCTCTCGAGTTTATGCCACACGCTCGGGCTCTCTTTATCTACATGAAAATTATAGGCTTGCGACGATTATTTTTCCTCCTGTATAAGTTGTAATAAATAAATAACCGAACAAAAAAATACTTAACAAAGTATATTTAACTTTTAACAAATTACAGTTTATGATTTATCAATTAGCCATCACTGGCGATTAAATTATACGCGGAAGATATCGACTTGTGGCTACTCACACACAACATATTCCCATCAAACTTTTTTTCTTTTATTTTTATGTTCATTCAATATAATTAGCATCATAATTGATAATAACGAAGAAAAAAACATTATTACTAAAGCCACGCGAATGTCTTTCCAGTATTTTAATCAGAAATTTCTTCATGTTCTTACAGGGAGTCGTGAAACCTGTGATATCGAGGGGGAAGACTTCACCGTCGACAAAATACCTGATACGAGGTGTTTCAGTTGCATCTGCAAGGTAATTATTCAAAACGTCAACGCAGCAAATACATAGATACACAGAAATTTGTTCCAGGTTTTTTAAATTGACAATAAATTCGATTAACTTATGCAGGAGCATTGAAAAATGGCAACGATTATTGAGAGAAAAATGATTTTTTTAGTGAAGTTTTTCAAGCGTCTTATCGAAAACGATGATTTCAACAATAAAGAAA
>JAPYYS010001019.1:0-18819 GCA_030522525.1 Campopleginae sp. 14b
ATATATATATATATATATATATATATATATATATATATGCATAAATATAAAAATTAGATAAATGTTAGTAGATCTCATTCCATGTTTCTGTTACCACGAGGACTAATCCAACGAACTGTATAAAATGAAACGTTTCTCTTTGGTTTGTACAACCTCTCGGGGTTCCCGGAAGAGCTCCCAAATTCTTGGAAACCTCGCGACGATGTCGAACCTCAATTCCCCGTATTATTAATGCCCCAAATTATTTTATTTCTATTTGGTCGTTCGTTTGTTTGTTTGTTTGTTTGTTTTTCGAGCTACTCACCAACTTGAAATCTATTCGGGGTAGCTCTACCTCACACGTGTACACCTTTTCTCTGTAAGCTGGTTGGCTATCTGTACAGTATTAGTGTTCCAAAATAAAGAGGATTCAAAAAATACGACAACATTAATTGCAGTTTTTTTACTTCCCTTCCCTCTGACAACGTCATCGAAAATCGATTTTTTTTCTCATTCGAAATTATGTCTCGAAAGGTGTAACGTATGTGTTTTGTTTCTCCGTAAATAATTTTTCCGAATTTTGTAGGTTAGGAAAACGACGCTATGCTATGATATGCGAAATATATTTGTCAATTTATTTTTTGAAAAAGAAGAAATGGTCGTAGATATTTTTTTCTAACCTCAAAAAAAAAAAAACCTCAATATTTTTTAGTTGGTAGGGGAATCACAAAAAAAAAACCTTAAATAATGCATACGCAATCGAGGCAACGACGCATTCACGAGAAGCGAAATATTACGTAAGACGTTGATCTAAAAAGAAATATGGCCTTCGAAATTTTCGGGGTCCGAGGCCTTTTCTACTTTGTGGGAATATAATTTGCGTGATCTAGCAGGCTGTGGAACGTCAACCACGTGAGACACTTTGCTCCAAGCCAGTGAGACTGTCGTACGAAGTGAAAGAGGATCAGCTGTGTCCGGTGAGAGTTTAAATTGCAATTTTGCGGAGCGAAATACACGAGCAGCCATTTAAAATTCCTCACGCTCAAACGCTCTAGAGATGGAAATAACAATGGAAATGTAAGATTCCTTTCGGAAAGAATTGCCTTGCCGCGGATTTCTATAGAAACGGCGAAATATATAAATATTTTGTTTGGTATCGCCGGGAACGATGGAAAAACAGAGAAAAGATCGGTCGGAAACATGCGCGACAATGGCTCGCGGTTCGTGGAAGGGGCATGCGGTGTATGGCTGCCTAGCGCGCGGAGCAGGTGGAAGGGGTAGCGCGCTCGCGGTGGGGGAAACAGAGAGAATCAGCTGTGAGGGCGCCGAGGCCTCAGAAGCGGCTTGCTACTCGCGAGAGGCGGCTGCTCACAGTTATATCGCGACAACGCGTGTGCGCGTGCTTTTTTCGTTTCTCCTCAAAACTCGATAGCGAGACGTGTTGTTTAATTTCCTCCAATAAAAACGATTACGCCGGATTTACCATTTATTGTAGTGTTTTTGCGAGTTAGTCGAGAAAAAACCGTGCGGGGAGTGTGTCGCGGAAGTGAGGAAATGGAAGCTGACGAGACGCGTTTGTTCTCATTGTCGTGTGATTATAAAATCATCCTATTTTCCCACTTTTTCGAGACAGTTTCAGAAAAAACAGTGACAAATGACAAATCTGTGGTGAAGGAAGTTTGAGCTGTTATGATAAACGAAAAAAATAATCACGGTTGGCAAAAAGAGCCGCCGATTCGGCCTTTTGAAACAAATAAATAATAAACACGCGTAACATATTTATTTTTTGTGTACGAGAGCGAATTTTTTTTCTGCTCTTTTGAATCGAAATCGTAATCGCGAAAACTCGAGAAATAAAAGTTTATTTTTATTTTTTGGATCGCCGTGAAATCTCGACGCGAAATTCATTTATTATTGTTCGATCTCCCGATCGTTTTCGTCAAGTTTCGTATCTTTCTTTGTCTCCGATCGTTCCAATTATAATCGAAACTGTATATTCGCGCGGGTGTGAGTAAAAGGTGCTAGACAAGTGTTTCTCTTTTCGCTGCTCGTTACGATGTGTAACAAACGTGCAACGATGACGACGTAAAACCGGCGACGTTTTTTCTCCTTTTTCTTTCTTTCCTTCGTTGTTTCGTTTCTCGTATTGTGCTTTTTTATTATTACGCCGTGACGCGTCGCCGGGCGCGCAAACGCGAGACTACATTTGTGTATGTACTGGAATTAACGGAAAAGAGAAAAACGCCAAGTGGATAAACATGTGGTGCCTTGTTAGCCAAGCCAACTCGGTCATTCTCGAGGTCCAGGTCGACCCGCGAGCCATCGGTCAAGAATGTCTCGAAAAGGTTCGTGTACCTCCCCCCCCCCCCATTGTTTATATTCTTACCTCGTCTTTTTCTCCGCGATCTATTATCGCCTGTTTTTTTTTAATATTTATTTCGCTGTTTACCCAACCTTTTGTTTTCTTTCTCAAGCTACCCAAGAAAATAACATTTTATACACAACAAAATGACGTTTTCTTTGTTCAACATAAAATTCCCTTTTTCGTGGAAAAACCCGATGAAACTCGCGGCCATAGATCGTAAAAAAAAAATGCTTTTTCAGCGGACAAAAGATTAACGCGAAATGAAATTTCGGAAACATCGACATTTCGGCTCAAATATTCCTTTTGCCCGAAACAATTCGACACCAATTTCAATTCGTTCCGTTATCAAGCGCTTTATTGGCTATTAAAAAAATCCATTCATGGTTGCGCTCCTGCTCATTGACACGCGAACCGAAATCCATTCTTTCTTCGAGAATCCTGTTAAGGTGCTTTCGGTAAAATGAAAGAAACATAAGGTATTTCCATTATTTTTCCCAATTCTTTGGCTTCGTGTGTATGTTTTTTTTCTCCAATTACTTAATTTTTTTCTATTCAATTAAATTAAATGAATTTTTTTTTAACTTCGCCATGAAAGCAAAGGAATTCCGTAACATGTAGACGACGCAAATGTAAAAATGATAATTCACCGAACAATGGGGACAAAAAAATCGTCGTGACAGTTGAAAATTCTTGAATAACGATAAAAACGTAAAAATGTCGATATTAAAGTGAATTGTATGAGAAAATCCATTTTCTGTTGGATCATCGAGGTTTCTAACGTCCAAAAGGTAAAGAAAACGTGGATGCAGGGTCAAATATTAGTGGGCGGGCTTTTTCGAGAACCTGAAAGCATATTTATTCCCTCACACGACAGACACGTTCGTATACACAGGTTTTCCCATTATTCGTGATGATATTATCTCGTCTCCACGGGAGGGCTCGCCTGTGGTTTCGAAAGCGTGCTTTTCGGCTCGGATCTTTTCAACAGGAAAAACATACCGTTTAGTTCCGCCCTTCGGAGCTGTAGCATCAGCATTTACCTCGAATTTCTATTTCGACTATCCACGAAAACTCGTTTCTTTTTTGCTTCCGACGATTTTTTCCCAATACCCTCGCGTCTATCAAGAAATTCGATTCGAACAGTTGGATTTTTTAATCCCGGCTGAATACACAAAAAGCAATCGCGATGGTCAACATAATAAATCTTATCTTATGGGCTGTTCCATGAAAAATTCAAATTCCCAATTACCTTAAATTAATTTAATTATTAGAGTCAAATAATTCACAAATTCGGAATTTTCCCATTGAAAAAATGAGATTTTTTGTTTTTATATTTTTCAAACCGAACTCGCGTCATTACACGAATCAAAATATGAAATATTTTTTTATGGGGTTCTGGGGGTTTTGTGGGATTAAAATAAGTTTATCTATTACAATTTTTCATGGGGTTTATGGGGGTTTTATGGGGTTGATATAAATTTTTCTTCATTTTTTTTTTTTTCAAACCCCATAAAAAATTATTTCATGCTTTGCGATTCGTGTGATAAACGCGAGATCGGTTTAAAAAAGGGTAAAAATCGAAAACATTTTTTTATGGGGTTTATGGGGTTTTTAAAAATTAATTTTATTTTGATTGTTATTGATTTTTATCAATTCAATTAGTGATACGTTTCGAGATTCGCAACAATGCCCTTATGGGGATTTTCCCATAAGAAAAATGGTGTTTTTTGTGTTGCAATTTTTGTCAAATGAATTTCACGTTAAATTCCCATGAGACGTCAATAAAATTGATTCTCAAAGTTTGTAAAATGTTTAATTATTCCGTTCTAATTATGGTTCGGACAAAGTTTCGTAATATTGAATAGGAAAAATGGAGAATATAAAATTTTATCGAACGACAGTTTGGAGCGACGTGCAACGAGCCCGTGTGTGTGTGTGTGTGTGTGTGTATTAAAGTTTATAAAAGTTTGAATCTATCAGCTGGGCGAACTAACAAGCCCATGGGTTTTAACGATACGACCAACAGACCTACGGACTCGATCATAACTCACGTCGTGTGTGCAACAGATGCTCCACACACTAAAGTTTGGAGCTCTTGCGAGGAGGCGAGCTCTCGCTTTGAAATTTAAGGTCCTCGGCTCCTCCCCCCCCCCTTCCCCTTGAGATGCTCTGCATTCATATATAACTTTCCATTACATCAGCAAGTGCGTCCGTGTATAAATAATATTTATATTCATACGCGAACACGTGGCTACTTTGATTCAACCGACTGGGATGAGATACTACTCCGCGGACACCGCCCGAGTTTCAATCCCATAACTCTCCCTCATCTCTCGCTCTTCTCCTTTATCTCACCACAACATCGCACAAACTTTTTCATCAGCCGGAAACTTTCTGCGTAAGCTACAAAAGTCGCGAGACTCCGGTTGCAACGTCCCATTTAATTACACACCGTTTTCTTGACGCACTGACGTTGACGACCTTGCGGGCTCCAACGAAAAATACATTTTTCTAACAAATAAAAATTTGAAAAAAAAAAAAAAAAATCATAAAAAAAAAGGAAAAAAAAAAAAAAAAAAAAAAAAAAAAAAAAAATAAAAAAAAAAAAAAAAAAAAAAAAAAAAAAAAAATTCTTGAAAAATAAGGAAAAATGAATGGAAATAAAATAGAAAATGAAAAATCCGTATATAAGGAAAAATAAAATCAATATTTAGAGAAATAAATTGATAAAAAATCAAAATTTGTCGGAAAAATAAGATCGAAAATCGAGATTGGACGAAAATAGAGAAAAAAATGAAAAATGAAAATTTGTCGAAAAAAATGAATAAAAAATGAAAATTTGTCGAAAAATAAGGGAAAAAAATGGAAGAAAGGAAGTTTTTTCGCGTTGGATTCCATGGAAGCCAAGTTGGATGCAATTAAAAGTAATTAATCTAGGTTGGCTGAAAGTGGCTGTGGAGTTTGGTGAGACGCGCGCGGTGCTCTGGCTTTTGGCGTGTACAGAACGGAGAGAGAGAGAGAGAGAGAGAGAGAGAGCGGGAGTTGGCGATTCTCTTTTGGTTGGGACTTTGTCGCAAACGCGCGCGGTAAGCGAGACCGCACGGTCAGGAAAGAGTCCGCAAACAGTCACGACGCGGCGGCGGCGACAATCATCTACACCATCGTGAGACGATAAAGAGAGCCCAGGCGGTCACGAAGGGGGGGAGAGAGAGAGAGAGAGAGAGAGAGAGAGAGAGAAAGCGGAATGAAGAAAGGAAAAGAGAGAAAACGCCTGCGCACCCGAGCGGTGACCGGACCGGAGTCTCATGCAAATAAGGGTTGACCCGCCATTGTTATACGACCCGAAAACTTGGAGTATACGCCCGGCGCGCATTATCAATCGCCTTTCGTCTGCTGCCGTGTCTTTTCCCTTTTTTCTTTCCCTTTCGTATCGCACGAATAAGTCAACGAATCTACAAAACTAATGACACAAAAAACAAAGACAAAGAAAAAGCATGAAAAAAAAATTAAGATTTTTCATAAAATCAATCTATCGCGCTGAAAACTCACGACGTTTATCAAGTTTGCATCGCTGGAATGTTACCAAATTTTACGTTTTTCTCTGTCGCAGAATTCACAATTCTTATTCGATATTTTTTAAGCACAGAATCGATAAGAAAATTGTAATTTTTTTTTTCTTCAATTTAACAAAAAATGAAGAAAAAAAAAAAAAAAAAAAAAAAAAAAAAAAAATATCTAAAAAAAAAAAAACAAAAAAAAAAAAAAAAAAAAAAATTAAAATTAAAAATAAAAAAAAAAAAAAAAAAAAACGAAATAAAAGAAGTCAAATGGTCGTCGAGTGACCAGAAAACCAAAAGTTATTGGGTTTGTCAGAGAAAAATGAAAAATTCTCAACTCCTCGACATCTAGACTCGTCAAATTTGTCTTTCTGACCCCGTCCGAACTTTTTTTCCGTGCAATCCTTTCTGCAAAACGCGACGATAAAATTTTCACTCAGATTTTCTAAAGATTTTTTATTTTATAAATTTTTTCATCAATTAGGGAAATAATTATATTTGGACGTGACCGCGTCCAATGCCTCGAATCGTTTACTCGGCCCGTATTTTTTGCTTAATCGCCCATTATATCAACTAATTCGTAATAAAGAGTCACACACACACGGAGCCAGACATGTAGATGCATAAATCAAGGTAGAAAATGACATAAAAGGCATTGTAAGGAAATAACGTGGCGATACAGTTGAACAAAGGGGAACGAGTATCGAATCGATGAATATTTATAAAATGACTGTATATTTTGCGAGACTCTCCTAATTTCGGGAATAAGAAACGCTTGCTGGGCCAATGTTTCGTCCATAATTAATGAACAATTATGCGCGGGGTATTGATAATCGAAAATTTCTCGGTCCCCGAATGGACCAAAAATAACGGGAGATTTTATTTATTTATCATATTCATGGATGATAAAATGGAAACTCGGCGTCGCACTCTTTTGTGTCTGCCTTGCTCGAATCGCTTATTAACCCCAATACCGCACTAGAGTTTTTCAAATTGACCAAATAATTGATAGAAAAATAAATTTTTTGTTTGGACCCTAAAAATTCTTTTTTAATTATGAATTTTTCGCGTTCTTTCTTCGGTAAATGTGAAAATTCTTATGGAATTTTCGATCGGTACAGTAAAAGGATTTTTTTTTTCACGCTCCAAAATGAAAATGGATTGAAAAATTGTCATGGTTTTTTGGGAAATGGATATTTCGTTGGGCCCCATGACTTATCGGGTGATTAGCAGAAATT
The DNA here is from genome assembly GCA_030522525.1 of Campopleginae sp. 14b. NCBI lineage: Eukaryota > Metazoa > Arthropoda > Insecta > Hymenoptera > Ichneumonidae > Campopleginae sp. 14b. Next base: position 7,140 of record JAPYYS010001019.1, read on the forward strand.
TGGTATTGCGGAGTGATCGACCAAGGAGCCGCGCGCTTGGTCGTCATCCGCGCCGGGTTGACGCGAAAGTCGCGGAGCGCGCATTCGTAAAGGCAAATTAGATTGGGAAAACGATGTGCCGCTATCGGATCGAATCTCCGAGCGTGCAGCACAAAGAAACGACAAATTCAATTTTAGCCAATTTCGACCTTTTCGACAAAGAATGAGAGAGAGAGAGAGAGGGGCCAAGGAAATAAAAGACAATTTGGGGGGAAATGGCTGAGTCTCGCTCACAGCCGCATAGACGAATTTTCTTTACGACAAGAAAATTACAATCGAATCTATATTTTTTCCCCAAATCTCAACTTTTTTCTTTCTTTTCATTTTTCAATCAATTTTTCGAAAATTGACCATTTTCGTATCGATTTCGTTTCTGAATCAAGAAGAAAAAAATGTTTTATCGTCCTGATTAAATATATTCGATAAGATCGCGCGCGGAGCCTAACGCGATCGAGTTTACAGTCGTGTGGGTAGTTTCGCGCATGGTTTTGACGCAGAGAAAAGTAATTAGCAGAACTGGAATAAATCGTACGGGCCGGCAACGATCGCCGCCTATATATATATATATATACGCAAACGTGTAAGAATTGTCGTGTCGTACAGTGTTGTGGCCCGTGTGAGGCAATTTTGGTGATATGGACGGAAGCAATTAAGATCTGCATAATCGAATTCCTAGTCGGGCTATAATAGCGCAAAAGGAAAGTAGAACGCGATGTTGATGGTGGTCGTGGGTCGTTGTAGTAAAAGCGACACAGCAGCAGCGGAGCATCAAAAGAATCTGCACAACGGCAGCAGCGGAGAGGGTGAGAGTCTGCTCGTATTCGCAAAGGCACTTGACTCCCTGGGACATAAAGAAGAACTCGCCAGGGGTGGAGAGGGGGAGGGGGGGGGGGGGGAGGATAAGATTTTCTTGCGAGCAGGTTAATTCTTCCTCGCTTCTCCACTTCCGGATATTCGTTAATTCCCATCGTCTTCGTTGCTTTGAGAGCCACTCATGAAATTCGAAAACTGTCAAAGTTAAATTAAAGCGACGGTGGTGGGGGGGATGGAATGGAGAATCGCCGCCGGGAGCAGCTTTTTCAATAAATATCTATAGATATATAGATCGAGATGGATAAATGTTATCTGTACGTGTAGAATTATTTCGGACACGCGAACAGCGAGGAGGAGGGCGCGCGCTGAGGGTTGTCGCTTTTGTTCTAATTAAAGTTGGCGATGTGTTTGCGCAGCCCGTCCGTCGTCCGGCAGCTCTTTTTCCTTGTGCCTCCGCCCGAGCCGCTGCTTCTTCTCTCTCTCTCTCTCGAAAACGACGACAAGACGAGAGACCAACTTTCGGGGACTATAACAGCGGAGATATATAAAGCCCGAAACTTTTTTATTGTACGAGCATGAGGAAAGACCAAAAGAATTTCTCGTTGCGGTGTATCTCACGACATGTTTTTTCTTTGCTTGCTCGCGATGAGGGGCCCCCCGAATGCCTCCAAGGTCGATGATAACGCTTTCGAGACGCCCGATGCATCGTACCATTTTTAAAAACGCATAGAAACATTTATGGAGACGAATTGAAAGGAGAAATGGCGAAGGAAAGAAAAAACTTTGTTTTTGTGCCCGCGGAATGGTCAAGAAAAAAGTTTTAATGCGAAAACAGAGAAAACAAAACACTCAAAGTTGGAAAAGTTTGAAAAATAAAAAAAAAACAAAAGAAAAATCTAATCTCGATTATGTGCCGGAATGTGCGACACAAAGTTTTTAGAAACGTCGATGCGCGGAGGATAATAAAGTTTTCTGGAAATTGCAAGTTCCGATCCTTTTGTTTCTTTAATTCGCCAACTCGAATTGCAAATTTGACTGGACAGAAGCAAAAAAAGAAAATAAACTTTGAATAGCTTGATGGATATGGGAAAATGTGGAGAAAATTGAAAAAATCGATGCACCGAGAAAAATATGCAGTTGGTGCATCTCAGCGATGCAACTTTTCGTCGTGCAACGTTTTTTTTTTTTTTCCTTTTCCACACATTTCTCTATTGTCTCTTTGTCAACTGTCAGATCCAGCAGGACGTTATCGCAGGACCTTCTGTTGGCCTCGCCTGTATAAGAAACTGTATATAATAACTTTACGCATACGAGAGATAAAAGTGAAGGAAAAAAAAACAGGGAGACTCGGTGAGCGCGCCGAGAGCCAATGATAATGGGGTCTCGCGACACCATTTGCATTTCAAATGAAGGACCTCCTCCTAGCAAAGATTTTTATATTTCTACGAGCGGGGCTAAAGAAAATAAGAAGCGAATTTTTTTGTTTTTTCGCTCTTTTTTTTGTTGGTTTTTTTTTTGGCCGCTGCACCAGGATGCAAAATGCATGTGCAGCGCGATGAGGTAAGCCCGGAACGAGAACGTCGAGGAACAGGATGAGGAGAACGTGGACGACGCGGAGAAAGAAGAAAGTGCCGAGAAAAGCGTTTTTATCGTCGCGGTCGCTGCTTCGCTCCTCTCTATGCACAAAACCCTCGCGACCCCTTTCGTTTTTTCTTCCATCTTGCCCTCCTCGAATTTGCATTTTTTAATAATTTGACGAAATTTACTTTTGTCGCGTCCTGCTGATGCTCTAGCTCCTGGACTCGAAAGCTCCGCCGCCACCCCAACAAAATCTGACATTCCATACTCTCCGAGAACATTTACATTCTCTCAAACAAACGAGTCGCCCCCCCCCCCTCCCCCGCCCAATATTTATTGACCGCGAATTGAAAAGAAAACAAAAATTGGAAGATTTTTTGGAGTCGCCAACTTCGTGGGAATTTCCACTGCAGATTTTCATCGAAGTTAATTCACGAAATTCGGTTTTTTCTTCAACAGAGCTCAGGATTCTTATTTAATATTTAATCAGGACAATAGGACAATCGTTTTTTCGGATTCAAACACAAAATCGATACGAAAATTGTCATTTTGTTTTTTCCTTTAAATTGAAAGAAAAATGAGAAAAAAGTATTTTTCGTTGGACCCGAACGTTGCGAACCCGCGGTGCGCGGTATTTGTATTTATCTCTCCACCTAATTAAGAATTTCCTTTGCCGAAAAGATAAACGAGCCTGGGCGGTGAGATTTTGACTTAAAGTCAAATGAGAATCGTCGCGGTCGTTCGGCCCGAAGAATTATCCGTTTTTCCAACAGTAACGGAAGGACGGGGGGGGGGGGGGGGGGGGGGGAGGAAAAAGGGTGGGGGTGTTTAATTTGGGAAAGGGGACTAGGATATAAGCATCCGACCGAGATATTCGTCGAACCGCACTGATTAATCGTTTATTCTCCAATAACATGTTCCGCGTTCACAATGCTCGTTGGACGATGCTTCGCCGCCGCCGCCTCACCTCTCGTTTCTAATCCACACGTACAAACAAACACACGAACGTGGATGAATGATGTTTGATCGTGCGGGCGGGGAGCAAAAATTTGTTGTTGATTTCCGAAAGGATTGGACTAATTAATCGATAAATAATCAAGTTTCGCATCAAGGACGAGGCAAAAAAGGACTAAACGCTGGATAATAAGTGCGACACTCAAATTCGCAACTTCGAGGTCCAACGAAAAATCCATTTGTTTTCATGAATTATTTGTTAAAATTTGAAAACGATAAAAATTTTCAATTTTGAAAATAAAAAGCTATCGTTTTATCGCCCTGATGAAATATTCAATGAAAATCTTGAGATTTGCCCAAGGAATAACGTAATTTCGATGGATTCCATTGGTGCAATATCGTAATAATAAATAAACAATGCATTTTTCGAGACTTTGAAATTTCGATGGACCGTGTCGATAGTCGATTTGCGTAATATTGTTCATATGGAAATGGAGAGCGGGCAAAGCAATCTGGCAATCGGTACACATGCCACGAGCAACCATTCAAACTGATAATCAAGTCCAGAATTGAAAATATCGATCGCAACGAGGAGGAGGACGACGACGACGTACCGTTTATGTGGACGCGGCCGCTCCAGTAGTTATTCGAATCGTCGCGCACTCACTCATAGCAAAAGTTAATGAAATGTTGGGGCAGGGTAAGGGGGGGGGGGGGGAAATGTACATTTCGATACGCGAATGGCTATCGGGAATCCATGCTTTTTCCTCCAATCCGGCAATTATAGTTTTTTTTTTCTCTGTCCCCAATATTTTTCAATGTCGCGCTCTTTTGTGCGAATGTTTTTTTTGTTATTCGCTGTGAGAAAATATTCATCGGGAAGCAGATTTGTTTGCGCACCGAGTGGAGCTCAAGTTTTCATCGAAACGAAATTCCGTTTTTTCTTCACCAAACGTCACGATTTTTATGAATTTTCTCATCGAGACACAAAATCGATACGAAAATTGTTATTTTTTTTTTTTTTTTTTTTTTTTTTTTTTTTTTTTTTTTTTTTTTTTTTTTTGTTTTTTTTTTTTTTTTTTTCTTTTTTTTTGGAAAGTTCAGCGTGTCGTTAAAACGTCGTCGCGCATCATAGTCACGTACGAAAATTTGACTCTCCGGGGCTAATTTTTCGAGCACCCGAAATCTGGAGATAATTTTGTCACGTAGTTTTCTCGTAACAAGGCCCCTCGAGGGCTTTTCAAAATTTTGAAAAATTATTCACTAAAAAAGACACGTTTCTGCGACCCCCCGCATCTCGTTATTCGTAGTTGGAAAATGATGCCAATCGGAGAGATAAAAAAAATCGCCTTTCCATGACATTTTTTCTTCATATCCAACGTGCTGAGAAAAATCATGACTCCGTAAAAGTTTTCCGCGGTCTGAAAAATCTTAGCAAATGAGTTTTTTGCGCGATGCGCCGAATGATGGTGTTTTTTTGCGCATCGACGATGATCCGAAGACACACTCGGATAACGAAAGACGTTGGCGCACTCGGTACTCTCGAAAGGACGCCGCTGATAACCGCGCGTTTTAAGCGCGACACGCGCCCTCCGATTTCTCTCGCTGCACACTAAGCTCATACATATCGGAAGTGCATTTGCATGCATTCGGGGAAACGGGGTCGTTGAACGACGAGAAACCCAACGACAAGGACGCGACAACGACTCGCTCGCTCTCGCGCTTTTACGTTACATCCTTATGCGGCGTCGATATTTATTAAGTCGCAGCCTCAACCTCAAATCATATTTTTCATACAATTTTCTAATTTTCATATATTTTTCGATTTAAAAAAAAAAAAATTTAATATTCATTTTAATATTTTTTTTCCATTTTATTTGATTTATTTTTATATTTTCTATGCATTTTTAGGGTTGGTTTGTTTTGAGTAAGGCCAACTCACGGCCTGTAACTGAAATTATAATTTTTATAGATTTAAAATTTGTATCATGACGTATTTTTAAATCCCTTAAGTTTAAGGGATTTTGGTCTTTGGTGGACTTTTCGCGGAGAGAAAATTCCATCGGGCGACAAGATTTTCGTATTTATTCGATCACCGCGCGCAATAAGCGAAAAGCAATAGGCGACCGAAAGTTTTGCTTGTGGCTTAACGTTTATCGTAATCGAGCGAGACACACAATTAAATGAGATATCCTCCAGTTGATTATTATTCATGAACCCCCGAAGCGTAAATCGCGTCGAAACGCGCGCGAAAAAATATTGCATCGAGAATTGCATGCTACAATAATTAATGCACTAAACGCCCGGTGTATAATAATGATGCATAATAATTAGCGAAGCCTCTGCCTCCGGAGGTTCGTCCGCGATGAATTAATTATCAATTATCTCAAATATTTCGATAAACTCGCGTATAAATCGTACACGCGCGATCGTAGCTATGGGAAACGTTAATGTATGGAAAGCCGAGAAACTCCCGGGAGACGACGATCGAAGGAAAAATTGGAAAAAATTGAAAAAAATTCCAAATTCCACATAATCGCGATTTTGACGCGACGTAATTTAATAAATAAATGATGACGACGAAGCGAACGATAAAACGAAACAATTTCATGTTCTTTCGCGTACGATGCTTATTTCTTTTTATATTCCACTTTACTAATGAATTTACTTCCCGTGAGACTCATCCAAAGTCTGTATATAATAGCCGGTAGCTCTCCTGCGCGCCTCCTTCGCCCCCGAATCTATATATACGGATCGCGCATTAAATCGATTATAGCCTAAAAGGAAAGCCCGAAGATAATTGGCCAGATCGATATACACAGAGCGGGCGTGTTTTTCACTCCCAATCGCATATATTTTTCGACTTGATTAACTCCATGGGGATCAACCACCCCGTAAATATTAAGTTTTCGCTCGATTAAACATTAAATGTTTAATCGACCGTCAATTACGTTTTTTCTTCAAAAAATCTCAAGATTCTCAATCGGCACCATGAAATTAACGAAAAATTCATTTTTCCATTAATTATTCGTTGAATTGAAAAAATCATGACAATTTTCTTATCGATTTTCAATTTGAAGTGTAAAAAAATATTTTTTCATTGTCCTGATGAAATTTTTAATGAGAATCTCGACATTTGCCCAAGAAAAAATGGAATTTCGTCGGATCCCAACGATTTTTCTTGGACGGATAATCCAGAAGCGACTCCGCCTCTCACGGCTCGATAAACAATTAATATATGATGTTTACGATCATCCGTACAACGGAGCCCCGGGAGCTGGCTTTTGGCTGACAATGAGAGATGCCAAATGACGTCGTATCCTCCGCGCTGACGATATTGTTTTAAGGGAATGATCCACAAAATGACGAGAGCATTACACGTCGAGTATATAGTTTGTCAATTACATTTGAACGACGCATCGTTTGGTGAGACGCGGAAACAAGGACGTCTGTGTATTGTTATTTATGTTTTGAGATAATTATCGAACGGATGGGAATGTAATGCGTCATTTAGCGGGGCCAACGCAATACCGAGCCGATCTTTTTACCTCGCTAATGATAATAATAACAAATATTAATTGTATGTACTCGGCGACGAGTATAATTGTTTGCGTTAACGCATTTATCGAGATATCGGAGCGGACTTTATGCGGCCGATAAGGACGTCTTGGCGGCATACATTTGTCCGTTTATCAATAATATTATGTACTCGTGGCCGTCCCCAATACCAAAGAGATCTCATCCTTGTATTTCGTCGGACGTAACGCGCGTCGGACGAGCAGGGCGCGCCGACCAAATAAGTTTGCAAAGTGCTTATGGACTAAGAATACACGTCGCCCACAACGCACACGTTTGTAATATCAAATGTCTGACAGCCCAGGAAGCAAACAATTGAATCGAGCAATTGAAAAAATTGCCTCTCCATTGCTTGCATAAAATCTCGCTGTGTCCGCGATTCTCCATATACTTTGACTTTGTAAATGTGTATGATGCAACGATGCAGGCTCCAAATGAAAAATGAATAGGAAAATTTTACATGGTTTTTCAAATTAAACAAATAATTAATGGAAAGCATGCATTTTTCGTTGGACCCGTATACCACGTTGCCAACTTACGAGTCATAGAAAATTGTGTTATTTTTTCGTCGAATTGGTAAAAATCGTCGAAGAGTTAAAAAAGAGAAAAAAAAAAAAATATCGCCGCAACGGTTTGAATCACCGCAATTTTCATAATAAGACTCGACGAACGAGCGAGGCAAACCGGAATTAGCAAATAGAGTGGGAGCGTAAAACGAAAAAAAAAAAACCAACAAAACAAAACGGAGGGGAAATGTCGGTGGAAAAATGACGAAAAAAAAGGAAAAACGTGTGACTAAGGTAGAAAAAGATGATAAAAATATGGGAGGGCGATATCTGCTGGTGGATGAAAAAACCGCAGCGCGAAATGAAGTTTGGTCGTGCAGTCGAGCGGCGTCCGGGCGTCCTGGAAATACGCTAAAACAACCCTTATAGATCCGCGGTCGGCTGGAGCGACGGAGAGCGAGGCTGTGCGGGGAAAAAAAAAAGAAAAAAAGGACCGGGCGAAAAGGGGCAAGTGGAAAAGCTCATCGGCGGTTTGCCAATTTCATCGGAAACTCTCTGCCATGCATATACTCAAGGCCCTGTGAATTTTCGCACGCGGTTACTTCTTCGGCTTTCAACGGCGAATTAAAGCAACGTCGACGCGGAGGTTAAACGCCCCCGTCAATGTAACCTCGTTACGATCAACCGCGTCATCACGAACATTCACGTGGAACTATTTTTCCCATCATCAAAAAACTTTATTTTGTATTTTTCAATCGTTAAAATTCATCATGCGCAAGTTTGCATCAACGAAATAATGCTCTTTCTTCTCTTTTTGGAGTATTTGGTCAGGATTATAAAACGATATTTTTTTAGGCTTCAAACTTGAAATCATTTTCAAATTGACTAAATAATTTCGTTGGATCCCAAAACGTTGCGAACATCAGTGTCAAAAAAATGGAAAAAAATCATTTTTTTTTCGATTTCATGGTGGCCCCATGACGATGAATATCGCGATCGAGATATGTTTAGCCGAAAAAATCATATTTTCGGTGTCCACGGCGAGCATTTAACAATGCGAGAGTGTTAAAATAAATGTATTCCGAATGAAAACGATAGGATTGGCTGACGTGACCATGATCCATATATCCCGGTGGCAGGGGGACGCGGAGCGTCTAACCGGCGAGAGGAACAGAATGGAATAGAAACATTGTAGAGAGATGCCAAATGGTTGGTGCGCGGTGGAATAGACAAACACGCGGGGCTCGTCTATATACAGCCTGTCAAAAACCCCCAAACCGTTAGTACATATACGTATATATGTAAATATGATATACAGAATCTCGTACACCATAGAGAGCAGGCATATATTTATTTGCTTTTGCCCTGGTCCGGGCTCTGCCCTCGCTGTGCTGGCTGGTGAAGCACACTTCTTTTTGTCATATCCCCTGGATCGTTGAGCTTTGTTTGCTACACGAAATATATAGTTTGCCCTGCGAAACGCGGAGAGGGAGTTTGGTAGGTACGCGCGGGCAAAACGTTCTCGTTAGTCGAGATTTCGAAGAGACTTAAAAAAAGAAAGAAACAAAAAAAACATCGAGCAAGTCTCCGGAGCCACGTTATCTCGCTTTTGCTCCTCCGAATAAAAAAATGGAACGAAATAAAGAAGAAAAAGAAGAAAAAAATCGAGCAGAGAGGGAAAAATAGCTCAACGAAAAAAAAAATATCCCGGCTGCCTGCGGCCCGGACTATTTCAACGGAATGATAAACTCTCGCCAAATGGAAAAAAGTCTTTTCCGCGCATATTATCGAGCGGAGATGAACTTTCGGATCGTCGAGTCGATATATTTTTCATAAAAAATCAATGTCACACTGCCTCGAGCTTATTCTCGTAACGAGACGAGACGGAATTTTTGAGTTTTCGGTTTATTGAACGGGCCAGAGGATCGTCGACAAAGTCATCTCCGCTAAACCGATCGTCCATTATCAAAACGAAAAGACACACGAACAAGCAAACTCCCGTAACGGATGAAAAAACTTGTATCGATCGAGGGGGAAAAGATTGGTTTAAAGAAAAAAAAGCATTGCAGGGAAAATGTTGGGGAGACAACAGCGAAAGAGCGACGTATTCATAGAACGCGAGGATGCGATATTCCTTAAATCCGTAAATGTCTATAGTGATGCGGTGTTCCGCGGCAAAAGGAGCAAAAGGAGGAGAAGGCCGGGCGCGAAAGGAGGAAGCAAGAAAAATCGGCGAGACGACCAAGAGCTACGGCAAGAGTTTTCCTCGCCCGCCAGACCATTTTTTTTTTCTCTCACTCGGTACTGCAAAGAAGAAACTTGCAGCAGCCAGCCGTAAAATATCCTCAGCAAACTCTTTCCTATATACAGACATAATCGACTGGTTTATGTACACTCGCATCGCTATCGGGGATCCATTCGCAATCGCGACGATACCCTCTGCCTTACATTTTACAAGCCCCAAAAAATATATTACAAGAATAACAAAATCATTTTTATTTGAAATATTTTTGGAAAATTTATTATTTTTTTTTATTCAAAATTTATAATTTTGCAATTTTTGATATTAAAGAAAATGTATTTAATTTCAAAATTTATGAATTTATAAATGAAAATTTATGAATTTTTAATTTAATACATTTCAAAACTACAAATTATGAATTTAAAATTAAAAATTTTTTTTTATATTTATAAATTCATTAGTTTATAAATTAATTGATTTGCGGCGACATTCAAAATTTTCAAATTTTCAAATTAAATTGAAAATTTGAATTTCGCAAATTATAAATTTATAAGATTACAAATTTACAAGTCGAATAAATTTATAAATATATGAATGTATAAATTTGAAATTTTTTTAATTTATAATTAAAAAATGTGGCTCTGTATGAAGAAAAATTTGGGTAATTCCGGCCGAAGCGCAAACATCCTCCATATATCTGTGACGTGAGTTTCGGGGTCAGGTGAGAAACGTATTTATTCGCTGTCCGTTACGATGTAGGTTTGTCGATAGATAATGAAGAGGTATTGCAATCGAATCATTGCAAGCCGCCCGCGTTTCTCATGCTGCCTAAGCTAATATATATCTTTCAGCCGTTGCTCAAAGTTTGTTTGGTTTTGGCGGCCAACGAGCCCCGCAGCAGACAAAAAACCAAGAGCAGAGGAGAGTCAGGAGAGTCAGTCGTCCGATCAGATTAAAAAGGAGCACGAATCGTCGTCCAATTAGATTTTTAAAATTTTCAATATCCCTCCTGCCATCCCCCTCGGAAAAATGGACATTTTCCAGGAACTCACTCAATGGCCATGGATCATAAAAAAAAAAAATGTATCTCAAGGCCGAAAAACGTTATTCCATCAATATCAAGGGACTTGATTATCGCAGCGACCAGTTTGGAGGAAATAATGTAGCGAATATGGCTGGAGAAAAGTTGATTAATCGCTCGGACGACATCTGACTGCCGCGTAACGACATTAATGCAACTTTTCTCTCATGTATCGCGTCGTAGATCGACTGCTATTCTCTTGCTCTTTTGTATGTGCAAGAGGCCAGGGACGATATTTAAATATCTAAAGAGGGCATTTCTATGCAACTTTGGCCTCTGACCTGGCTCGAGAAACGTTTTTAAATTTTTGTTTTATCACCGCTACGGCCAGGGCGGAGAAAGAGCGGAGGGGGGAGGGAGAAAGGGGCAGCCAGGGGTACGTTACAACACAAAGACACAAAGGAAAATGTGCTCTCGTACGGTGCGAGTACACGAGTAGGAGTTAATGCCTCTGGAGCTCAAAAGAGTCTGCTCTGATCTCACAAGCCCACCAAAGTTAATGCTCCATTGCTGCACTTTAATACATAAATATATCCAACCGAATGGCTCGAGCTCTCGTCGTCGTCGTCGTCGTCGTCGTCGTCGTCGTCGAGCGAGAGAGCAAAAGATACACCGAGACTTTACAGTATAAAGTTAATGCCGCAATTATTCCTCCAGCTTTTTGTTGTTGTTTTTCTGACGTCCAAATGTAAAATATAAATAAAAGCACAAACTCGATGTCGGGATACAACGAATCTCTGGCTTTTCTTGGGCAAAGAGCTCAGGATTATTGTTCGATGACATCGGGACAATAAATCGCGATCGTTTTTTTTCAGGATCCAAGCACAAAATCGATACGAAAATTGTCGGTTTTGAAAAATCCAACAAATGAGGAAGAAAAAAGGGTTTTTT
>JAPYYS010001020.1:0-49192 GCA_030522525.1 Campopleginae sp. 14b
GAGAGAGAGAGAGAGAGCAACAGCTCCGGAACGATAAAACCATTTTTTTCGCTTAAAGCACAAAATTGATACGAAAATGGTAATGTTTTAAAAAATTGAACAAACAATTATGAGAAAAAGGTATTTTTCGTCGGACCCGAAGGTCGCGGAGCAGGAGGAAGTTTCGTAGACTTTTGTATGGAGAGAACAAACGACCGGGCCATTTATCGTCCTAGAGAGAAAGGAAGAGAGAAGAAACGAACTGCGGTGGCTCATGCGTCTCGGAGCAACGCAAGGTCCAGCAGCATCACACAAATGAGGGGGGAAAGAAACTATCGAGCCAGTTAAATGGCTCGAGTTATGTCGAGCCTTTTATCTTTTAACGTTTTTATTTTTATTTTTTTTCTTTTAATATAAAACTAACACCCGTATATACCTTAGCGTATTAATATACACAGCGTGCTCGGCGTGTACGTACTTTCTTCTCTTGTTTCTTAACAATATCTTGAAGCGCCCAGAGCTTTGCCGCCTTGGCCAGATTTTAAGCTGAAAACTACGATAATGACCCTTCACTTTGATCTAATTAACGCGTCCAGTTATTCCAGCAGATAATAAAAAGGACTCAAAGTTGAAGAAGAAAAAGCAGAAAAAAAAAGTGTTTAATGAGATGGAAACTGCAGGATCCATTCAATTCTTTCATCCGCACTCTCTTGAAGGCTTTAAACTTTTCTCCCCTCCTTTCCGTCACGTTTAAACGAATAATTAACTCTTTTATTCCTATGACGGCCAACCCCCGGCCAACCAATGCAATTGTTTCATTTTCATCGTCGACATGGCGCGGCCGAATATTTCGATAAAAAATGTCATTAAAAATTCATTGACACGCGAATGAGGAGATAATTTTATCTTTCGCACAATCACACGCCCGGCGAACATTCTCCTGCGCTGCTGGTGGACGCGACGAGAGAGCGCCAGAGTTAATGACTTTCTCTCGAAATTTCATTCGGACCTAATATTATAGATCGTATTTAAAAATATATTCATATAATCAGCGACCTCGAAAATATATGTCTTGTCCTCGCATTATGTGATTCGAGTAGCGCGCCGCCGCACATTTATCCATCGAGCTATCTAATCGACAAACGTATCTGCTGCTGTTACCCCACGCCAGATAAAACAACCGAGTACGTGTTTTTTAAGTAAACACTGTCAATACATCGAGATCCATAGCGCTATATATAAATTCAACTTCCATTATGAAAATATTTTCCAACGAAAATGCTCGATCCATCAAAAAACACGAAAAAAAAAGACGAAAACAAAATTCTTAAAAACACGAAAAAATTTTTAATTCCATGAAAATACGAAACTAAAACTTGAATTTGTTGGAAAAAATAAAACTGGTCAGCGCATTATTTTGAATAAAACAGCGCCGGGAGGGCTCGAGTTGAAAATTGTTGTTTAAAAAAAATGACAATCGAGTGCAAAGGTTGCCGGGATGACGCCATCTTATTATTTCTCCTTTGCATTGTGCATGACGAGCCGGAGCAGCCGCCGCCGCGCAATCGTGAAATTATAAATTTGGAAAATGAAAAATTTTAAATATTGAATTTATCAAATTCTACATTAAAATTTATACATTTATAAATTAATCAATTTATACAATTAAATTAATTGATAAATTTATTAATTTTAAATAATGAATTTTTTTATAAATAAATAAAGAGATGCAATAAAAATTGCACAGAGAGGTGCGGTAATCGTTAAACGCGTGCATAGGGCTAGAACCGGGTGCTCGTTCGTGCTCGCATGAAAAATAAAAGGAAAGAAAAATGACAGGAGAAGAAAACAAAAAAGAAGTAAATAAAAACTTGGACTATTCACGGTATACAGCGGCAGGTAAAAACGTACGTGTGCACAAAAGAGTGCGTGCTCTCGGATTGCGCGCACACAAATACGAGGCCACACAGTAATAAAAGACATGCACAAAGAGCGTATATATATCGCTCTCTCGAGAGCTCGCAAAGTGCTGGCCGCGTGCTCGTGCGAGTGCATGAGCAAACGCGTGTACATAGTAGCTGCTCGGTGCTGCATCGACTCGGATTGGCCGCACCGCGCCGCGCGCGAGGCCAATGCACTATGCCTAAAGTTCAACTCCCCCCCGGCTCGACTATATATTCATCCGTAACCACTTTCAATAACTCTCATCGTGCTTTTACCCACCTTTTCATTTTTAATGGCCCCGACAATGCAATAAAGATGCGCGCACCCGCGATACGCAGAGCAGCTCATCACGGAGGGCCTCCGATTACAAAGTTTCGGGACGGATAAATAAATGCGTCGACAAGTTTGCATTGCTGATAAGAGTTTATTATTATCGTTTTTTTTTTATTTTATTTATTAGAGCGCTCGATTTCCTATGGAAAACTAATATTTGTAAAAAAAAAAAAAAGCCTTAAAATGAGTGTAAGCTACGATGCAGTTTTTGGAATTGTTGAATTTTTTAATTTTTCTTTTCGAGATTTTTGGTTATTTAGTGGGGCGCATTGTGCGAGAAGGAGAAGACAAAGTAACGGTCGAGATGAGTGACTAAGCGAACGTTGCGGGTGGTGAACGTCGGGCCATAACGGGGGCACGTGTTACCTCGGGAAAGGGCTGCAAATTTGGAAAATGAAATTTTGCCAGGGAGCCGCGGGGGAGATCTAGCAGCAGAGTACGAAAGAAAGAGAAAAAAAAAGTCTCGAAGGATATTTGAATTTTTGATCCCCGAGCCAACTGTTGAGTCGGTCGAATTTCGGCAATTCGTATAATGAATTGCGGCAAAAATGGAGGACACCGCGGCGATGAAAAGTTGAAGATTGAAAGAAAAAAAATGCAATTGTCGGTTGCGAATAATATGTGAATAAGTGGCGCAATGTCAACGAACGCGCGTCCGTATGAAACATCGAATTAACATAACGCAAATTTTCCTCGGGATCCGATGAAATTCATTATCGTTAAGTACCGTCGGGCGGTTTATCATCGCCGCTATGATCCGTAATAGAACAACGATGCTACTAACGCGATGAGTGCTCATCGTCGCTAAATCGATCGGATTGATGATCCTTTAATCTAAACGATTATGCGGAGATTCGCGCGTCCCTCCGTTGTTGGTTTGAGAGGGGAAAGAGGCGAAGGAGATATGAAAGAGCTCAACGGAGCGAAATAGATGCGTTCATTTCCGGTGTCACGTGTTCTGGACCATTTGTGGTTAGCCAGATCGCTCCTCCTCTATGATTTAATGCGTGCCACTAATAACAATTTCCATTCGGTCGTCCACGCCACTCGTTAATCATTTTTCACTTTGGTTATGTTCGCCGCACTCATTATACACTCTATATTATTCGCACTAAATATTATTGCCTGGAAATTGCACTCCACCAAGTAATCACCGATCGATATTAATGGCGCGAGCCATCATAAAAAACGTGGAGGAGCCGAAAAAATAATAAAAATATTTTTTTTAAGTTTTTTTTTTATTTAAAAAAAAAACGGGACCGGGTAACGCTCGCGTCGATGACAAATTGGGCCAACGAGAAATTTATAAGGATCAATAAACGAGAGAGTGAGAAATTTCTTATAGTAAAAAATAAATTCGGTGAGCGAGGCTGACTCAATAAAAAGGGGATGATGGTTATCCGGTGACGAATTCGTGACGCGGGTCAACTAGTATATGCCAAACAACGCTGCTAATGTAACGGCGACTCGAGAGGAAACCCGAGCAGGGGATCGAGAATCAGATCGACCGAGTGAGAGCGAGACAGAGAGAGAGAGAGAGAGAGGGAAAATATTCACGTGCAGCAAGGCCAACCACCACTAATGACCCTCCATTATGAGCGAATAACGTTCAATTACAAATACATAGACCATTTGTCGCTAAGGAGATGATCCTTCTCGTCTCGCCTTCCTCCTCAATGTCATATGAGACGCGGCAAGTGCGCGGCACGACAATTCCGACACGATAATACATTTTCTTCGTATGCCATTTTCATCGAGTGCGATGAGATAAGATGCCGTCGTCGCGGCGGCGTCGTCGGAAAATACTAAATTTCTGAAGGGCGCGCGAGCGTTTTAGATGCCAGACAAGAAATATAAGAGCTTTGCGAGAAAAGTTTACGAGGCTGGAAAAGCAAAGAACCTGCTGGAGGAGGGAACGAGAGTTCACAGGAAATTTTGTGCCCGGCTAAAGGGCTGACGAACTCTCGCCCACCAGGCTCACCAAGTTCTTAATTAATCCAATGAATTACATGCACGGTAACACGTACACCTAAAGTTGCGAGTGCGAGGCTGCACGAATTTTCATGAATATTTGATAGTGCTTGTCGAGGCAAAGGAGCATCCACCATATCGCCAAACCCTTCGCCTTATTATCTATACACAAATCTCTGCATCCGAGGGTCTCGTTTACCATTTGTCATCCACCATAAACTTGAGACCATAAAACTGGCGAATTTTCAATATTTTCTCCGCCACTCGCATCGCTTTATTCTCGCCCAGCTCGCTCAATCATTGCAATCAACTAATGCCAATTCAATCAACCAACACCACCTATCGCTCGCGGAGTCTCGAATTTATAACAAAAATGAAGGTTAAATTTATATTCGCCCGGATGAGACACGATTACACCGGAGCGGAGTGTTAATTGCTTCGTTGGAGTTTTCATCGTCGGGATCCGACAAAATTCACTTTTTTCTTTAGCAAAGCTCACGCTTCTCATTCAATATTTCATTGAAATTTTATGCTTTTTTATTCAAACTCTAAATTGATACGAAAATTATTATTTTGTGTGTTGAATCGTGAAATAACGGAATTTCCTTCACGACGAAGAGTTCGACATCGTGTAAATACGATGTTTTGTCACAATTCGATTAATTGGTCTTGAAAATCAACATTTTTATTGGAATTACCGGCGAAGCGATAAATCATTGACGAAATTAGATTACGAAGCTTCTACTGCTGTCCCGATACACTCAACGTGAAGACGAGAGATTAGAGCGCACGCAGGGGACGCAACGGTGCAACAGACACCGGCCCAGAGGCTTATTCCACGTCAACATGCAACCATTTATTCGTATACTCGCCAGCACAAAATCCGGACAAGCTTCTGAGGACTCGGAGCGCATTTTTCCACTTGTCTCCGCCGCTTGCTCGGGGTTGGATATTGCTTGCACAGCTGCAAACAGTTATTCTCTCTTTCCAATGGCTTTCCACATGTTTCCTGTGCTCCGGTGTGTTGTGCAACACTCGGAGGGTCCTTAAGGGCTGGGATATCTCGAGAGCCGGGTAAAAGTGTCGAGAACGAGTGTACCAAGTGAAACAGACCGCAGTATGAAGGAGACATTTTTTTTTTTACACTTTTTTTCAATTTTTTGTCCGACTATTGTTTAAATTTTTTTCCATACCCAAAAACAACGAATCGTAATGATAAAATTTGTCAATCGGTCGATACGCTCTAGAATCCTTCGTATGCAAACGTTCTGGCTACTCCAGACACTCCCAACAATTCATAGCATTTGTGTGCATAACGCGAGCGAGAGCCGCTGATGCCCGATGGCTCTTGATAGCGAACATCTCGATTGCAGCGAAATCGTACAACCCGCCAGCGAATTTGAATGGCTCGCTCTCCCTCTTCGCTACATCCAACCACTTGGTATTGGAGTATACAAATTTATATACCGCTATCAGCCAAGAAGGAGATGCATCTCGTGGGAATGCACCCGATGAAACGCATTCTGAAATTTTCACGGGGAAATCCCGAAGTCGCTTATTGTTTATCTGCTCGCTCTCCTCTAACCTCCGGAACTCCGTATGTTTGATATTTTGCACTGAAAATAATGTTTTTTTTTCAAAAAACGTCAATATTTTGTTGAAAACTAAATATTTTTTCATAATTTTCAAAATTTTCGTTATTTTTATAATATTTTCCATTTGTAATAATGTTCCTAAGATTTATTGCGGACACTGGTTGCATCTTTTATTTTTTATTTCTCGCTGGTGTGCCGCTACTCGCGCGCTTCATTCCCCCCCCCCCCTTATCCGGAAGCACGAGCTTATAAAACAATTATAACTTTGGTAAACGGGCCGGGCAACGCTCGCGCATTTTCTTCCAATTTAAACTTTCTTCCCATCGGCGCACCGACTCGTTCGCCTTCGTCGGGCGAGCCAATAATTTCTTGGATAAAAAAAATGCTGCTCGACGCCTCCGCAGACTTGGATGAATAATATTTTATTGATAAACAAAACCTTGACCAGCTGAAAATTAAATAAATCGCTCGGTCGAGGTATTTGGATCGCGCCCCGCGCCGTTGCTCACGCTGAAAGATTTTTCCTCTTCTCGAGCGTTTTTCCGTGGCTCAACGCCGCTGATGATGACGATAAAAATTAACTCGATCCCGGAGAATAAATATTATTTATCGCCTCGATTAGATATAATAAATGACGAGGCCAATAAATGAAGATTGGCAAGACCCAGCTCGTACGTATTTATGTGAAAGGCTGAGATTTATTTGTATTTTCGCCAATTTCATCAATCAAGATAAAGTGGAAATCGGAGCTGCGACTTTTCGTCGGTGCAAAATGGTGGAGATTTAATCTATCGCAATGAGTTTAAAAATTTTGCCTTGACGGTGCGTCGAGGCAGATTCTCGCCAGCGGGAAATATCGGAGGAGAGAATAATATTGTTTTGGGCTGGGCGCGCGCGATCACTCAAGTGGCAGAAACTCGCGTTTCGGTGCTCTTCGCGATTTGTTGCGAGAGATTTTCGTGGCTCCGGATAAGAGGAATGCTCTCTGCAGAATCGAAAGAAAATTGAAGCTGCTCTCGTGTGTTTGCATCTCTCTCCGAAGATTCTTGTTCGCCTCCCTATTTTCCTTCCGTCCTTATTCTTATTTTCATTTAATATCTCATCCCTCCTCCTCTGTACTCTGTTCTCGGTCCCTTTCTCACCTGGAACTCGAACGCAATTACTTAGGATAAGCGGATTGAGACCGCGCCCTATAGAAATGCCTCGAGAATCCGCCAGGCTGGTGCTCCGCTCCCGTGCATTCGCCTACGCCGTCCTCGCACGTGTGTGCACTCCCTCAATGCTTTTCCTTGGCGCTTACAAGCGGCCAAGCCTTTTTCATACCGCGCGCACCATCAAATCCGACAGTTTTACGATCCCTTGAACGAACAGTTTAAATAATAGGTTTGCCAGATCGCCCGCTCCGCTAAACGAGAACACCACCGCCGCCGGGTTCAGGACTATCTACCTAAAGCGAGAGAGATTGCGAGAGAGAGAGAGAGAGAGAGAGAGAGAGAGAGAGAGGGAGAAAGACAAATGCCGATCGAGTTGCGAATCGATGACGATGAGAAACAAACCCGAGGATTGGCAAACGATAGTGAAAAGTTTATCCTCTATATCCCTCCCCGCGATCTGCCTTTTCTCTCAAATAAGTATTCCGAGAAATTTAATACCTTAAAAGTTTCTTCCTCCCACGCGCCTTACCGTTTCACGCTTTTTCCTCCCCCCCGCTCGGCGCAGCACACCTTGCACACTTATTTCTCTCGATTTCCGCCAAATTTTCGAATCAACGTCCAAACCAATGAAAATAACGATCAAACCTTGTATTAAAAAGTTTCGAAGCCGTTGCTCCGGCGAATACGTCAACAACTTTGACAACTTCCGACTCCACAAGTTTGTCTTGGCCTCCCCAAGTTTTCTCAACGCCTCCATCAACTTGCCGTAGAAATAAATATACAAAAAGTTGCACATTCGCTTCATCACGAACACTCTGCTTTGTCCATTGTTTAACTCTCTCGTAACACCTTCCAATTCACTCCGCGCTTCAACAACTCCGTTATTTTACGCTCCAACCGCCCCGCCGCACAATTCCATCTTCCTGTCTTCTCTCTCTCTCTCTCTCTCTCTCTCTCCATCCTCTCGCGCTCCCATTAATCACACTATTCTTATCGAACTCTAAACACTTTGGCCCGTCTGCCTGCTCGACCATTCAACCGCCGCCTCGCCACCTCCTTTATCCCTTGTCCAGGTGGGCATTCTGGCCATCTCGAGCAACGCTATTCTTTCGAGCACTCTCGAACAATCTTATTGGGAAGCGAGCACGTGCTCCGATCGAATGTTTACTCTGGATTCCAGCGACGCAGCGAACAGATGCTCGCGCGCTCGGTTGTCAGTTTTATTGATCGGCTCCGAGGAATGAAATATTCACGGACATAGATTTTCCAGCGGAAAGCATTATATTTTCATTTCGGTATCTCGGGGATAACGACGCCAACGGATCTGCCCGAGTATCGTCAGAGAACGAGACGCGCCAACGAAATGTTTGCCTCCCGTTACGCCCCTCCTTCCAAATTACGTACGACCAGACGCCGCTGTCGCTGCAATTTCCTCGCGTTACTCATGCATTTTCGTATAACAGCATGAAGACGCGGAGACCAGGACGTTGGAGAAAATTAAAATACACTTTTGAGAAAATGAAAAAATTGACGATTCTCGTTATCAAGTATTTTTATATCATTTTTATTCCCCGGCAATGGAAATTTCCATGATAATGACAAATTTCATTTTATTTCAATGAAAATTTATTTACCTTTCCTCTTTCTATTCCGTAACTTAAATTTTTTAAGGTTTTTTTCATTTTTTTTTTTCTTCAAATTAAAACTCGCCCCATGACGTTGCCAAAATAAAAATGATCTCGGTTGTCTTTTTGGCTCGTCATACCACGTAGTTGTGGGTTTTCCGGGCGTATAAGCGCTTCGCCATCTCCGTCGTGGATCATCTCGTCCAATCCGCCTCTCAATAACAATTCGACAAGCCTAATCGTTTCTGCTCGTGGCAAATCAGCGGGGGGGGGGGCACTCTTATAAATGTTCTTGCGAGGCCAATGTCATCGGTCATTCCCTGTAATAGGAGAATGATGAATCGCCTCGCTGCTGGGGAGAAGAAGCTCGCGAGGTTCAACGCCGCTCGTCTCTTCCCTTTTATTTCTCCGTTCGCGCGGCATTTTTTTCCCACTTTGTTTCTGCTTTCGGTTTTTTTTCTCGTTTTTTTCGTTTTTTCTTTCCCTGAGGGATGCGATACACGAAACGGGACTTGGCGATCTCTCTGTTCGGATCGAAAAAGAAAAAAAAAAGGAAAAGCTCGTCGACGATGATGATTGACGTCGCGGCGCCGCCGATTCGCTAGTCAAATGTGCAGACATAATCGAACATTGTCGGAGTTTTTTTCAATTTTTATTATTATTTTTTTTTGGTCCCAAGAAAAATGGGCAATTCGATTCTCGAGCAAACTCCAAAGTCCATCGAATGAAATGACCAAAGAAATGTGCGGCACTTTATTGCGCCCGGAATGATGCAGATGAGAATTTTTTCGCATCAAATAAATGCAACATGAGCGGGGCTCGCCGTAATACAAAACGAAACAATGGATCGTCAATTTCATCGGAAATGATGCGGCGGCCGCAGCGCAGCGCTTTGCGACGCACTTTTCATTCACGTTAAGAGCATTCCGATAAACATGCCCGCGTGCATTTTAATTCCCGAAATCACGAGATCGGAGCGTGTGCGAGGCAAGAAAAAAAGAAGAAAAGAAACAAACGCACACGTGCCGTGTTCGCGCGGTCAATTAATTTCTACCATTCTTATTCGCTCTGCCTGATCGATGCAAAGTCTCGCTACGCAATCCTCCGGTGATGCCTGCCTCTCGCGATACATTCATCGCTTATCGGACAACAGCGAATATATTTCAATGGAAATCCAACGAGAAAATGAGCTCAGCGACGCTCCAAGGATGATCGGCTTATATTTATAAACACAAATTCCTTCCAGTTTTATTTTTGCACAACACGTTTCAATTAAAATTCACTAATCTCGCCAGGTTTTTTCATCAGCTCCATTCAAACGGAACAAAGTCTCGATTATCGAGATTGTTTTGATCGTAAATATCTAATGAACGTTGCGCTTTTTTTTTTTTTCCTGCTTTTCGTCCAATTAATTTGCTAGAATTTTTATATTTTATCGATTTTGCTGCTTCTTTTTCTCAATTCTCGAGCTCGGTTTACAAACTCATACACAATATTTAACAAAATTTGCAGAAATTCATGCGGTTGCACGATTTTTCAAAAATCTCTGATTTATTGAAAATTCGAAAAATCATAAAACTTGAACCGTGAACCTTGAAACCAACCTTCCTATTGCGATACTCCATTGATAAAAAAAAAAAATAATGAGCAATAAATCGAGAGGCTTCTTTTGAAAATTTCAAAATGCTCTACATTTCGTATTTTTCTTGCAATTGCAACAAAATAATCAGAGAACGAAGAATTCGCGTGGATCAACATCTGTGGAAAACGGGTCCGGACATTTTTTCCATGTTTTGGGACACTTCGAGCCGATTGATCGAGAAATGTGGAAAAAAAAAAAAAACATTTGCCCGTCACATGGGTTATTGCTCTATGAGGAAACAAAACTGTGCCACTTTTTGATGATACGGTAATTTGAATTTAATGAGAATACGATGCGGAAAAGTAGAAACGATGAGAGTTTGCGATAGCGAGAGGTGGTTCTGTTTTAACGGGATGTTTAATCGTCGTGCTCGTCCGTCTCCCTCTCTAATAAAGCGCGCGTCACGCGAGAACCTTACGATTGCAAGATCCGTTTAATCTCATTTTCACACGTGATTTCTCAAGTTTCATCATTTACGATTTTCCCCCTTCCGCGCTGCTGCATCAAGAAGTTTTTGCGGGAACACGCAAACACTTGCGGGCCAATGTTTGTGTTTGGGGCGCGCGGGCGGCCGATCATTTTCCTCCGAACCGCACGAAAGGATCTTTGCGCGCGCCCCTCCCGAGAGATAAACTCAGACGCGAACTGCAAGCGAGCCACGAAAAAATGAAATACAACTCGAGTATAACTGAGTAAGCAAACGCGACTTGGTCGTTGTCGAGTTACGATCCGCGAGGACCAAGCTACGCGGACGTCGGGCCAAGATTTTATATCCTTGCTCCTCCTGCTCCTCATTGGAAAACTAGAATCGCGATAAAATCGTACTGCACTCTGTCCGTGCAAATAAAAGTGCAAGAGAAAAGGTGAAAGGAGGACCAACAGAGACCTCTTCGCCCTCATCCAGCATCATCCTGGAAAAAAAGCAAGAGCCATTTTTATCATACAAGCCAGGAAATTCCAAGTTGTCATTTCACTATATCGCGCGAGGCCGTATGCGTCCTCGATCTCTGCCTCGCTGCATTTTCTCCACTGATGCTGCTCCTGAGATGGACCATGTCTTTGGAGATTCTAGCAGCAGCAGCAGCAGCTTTTGTCTACTCCTCGCGATTGAAATCTTTGCCCGCATATCTCTCTCTCTCTCTCTCTCGAATCCTTTCAGTTCGTATCGCGACTCGTTTGCCTTATTCAAACTTGCCGTGTTATCTTTCGTATCTCCCAATAATCCTTCACGTGCTCTCCTCCAAATGCACACAGAAACATTCTGGCAAACGGAAAGTGTAATTTCCTATCACAGCGCATTGAGAACACATCGATCGAAATAAACACGAAAGTTCGAGCAATGCCGCCGAGATTCTAGCATGTTGGAGGATCCAACGAAATTCCCTTTTTCCTTTGGCAAATGTCAAGATTTTTATTGAATATTTCATCGGGACAATAAAACGATATTTTTTCAGGATCCAAATGAAAAATCGTTAGGACATTTTTTATACCTTTTGGGAATGAATAAATAATAAATGGAAAAATGAATTTTTCGTTGTGCCTCAAGGTCACGAACTTGAGTGTCACGAGAGCTATTCGTGCATACTCGAAGCGGAAGACTCGCTCAGCAATTACCGGCTGCTCGTCGTCTCTCTTTGGCTTTTCTCGAGCGTACCCTCTTCTGGACTGCCTCGATTAACGAACCAACTCTCCGAGAACCGATAGCACGACTCCTCGTCCAATAGACACACTTGGCATGTGTACAGCGTGCTCCAAAAATTCAGAGTTCAACATCGAATCGAAGAAATTTCATGGAAATTTTAATCGCGCGCGACGTTCGACTCGAGCCATTAACTCCAAAGTTGAGTTTGCTCGATTGGAGAAAGGCCCAAGGGAAATGTCCAGCGACGTTCGCAAAGTCGACTCTCAGTTTTGAGACACTTTGTACGTACGAAAAGCTCTATCTCGGCAGTGCCAGCACTTAATGCGCGTCCTTTAACCTCTATGGAGGTTCCACAGTGTGAAAATGACTCGTGCACCGGTACACGCTCCGCACAAGCGCCTTAAAACTTGAACAAACCCGCATACTTGGGCCGCCCTGGCTCACTCTAGTCGCGTCATACCCCCAAATTTCCGTGACCATTGAATTTCTCTTGCTCCCTCTTTCGCAGCACTACTTCGAGACACTTGACGCGCCTTCCACGACGCCAATTCCTACTCGGATTTATCCCATTTCCGGTTCATTGCTATATCCTCTCATTCCGACCGAGAACATTTTCACCATAAAATTGTAAAAAAAGTAAAACAATAAATCGTCGATCGATTCACCGGAAATATAAAGTTTGAAAAATTCAAACGCGCTCGCGTTACGCAGCTTAACAAATTTTCAACTGCAGCGAAATATGCGGGAATTTTTTTTTTCTTCTTTTTTTTTTTTTTTTTTTTTTTCGTTTTTTCGATTTATCGTTGTTTATTTTTGAAACGAACGCAAAAATACGTTCTGACCTGCTAGAGGCATCGGTACCCTAACACCGGAACTCGCGAGGTCTATATTCGTGGCGAGTCGATATAAATAGCGGTTCGCGCAGTCACAGTCGATACCGATGCTAGAATTATCGTGTACTCTATGGATGTACACGTATACATAATGTATATCGAATACGCGGGAATAAGCGGGGAGGCTCGTTTTACGAGTATGCGAGGGATTTCCCGGGGCAAAGTCCAAGCGCGAATGCGTTTTGTACGTGACGAGTCGTTCGCCTTCTCTCCAACAATATACTCGCGCGCCCGCAAATATACCCCCGACGATTATTGACCGAGTCATTAAAGGCTAAAATATGTGCGAAGCCCAACATTTGTATCTCGAAATATTGGACTCGCTTCCTCCGTCGAAGCCAAACGTCATCACGGCATAACACGTTGCTGCTGCTTTGTGCTTTTTCTCTACCGCCCGCACGCGATCCTCGCGTGCCGATCGCGTACGCGGTAATTCGTCGTCGTTGCTCTTATTATTATAGGAATAAAGTAAACTCGAAATAGGACAGCCAAGTATGTAAATGAGCCAACTGGGACATCCGAATTGATCAATGCCACACTCTCGACGCTCTCGGACACAACGAGATGGAAGGACAAACGTCAATGATATTTCTCGCAACGTTTACAGACTCGTGACAGGCCCGCGGGCTTAACAGCGTCCAAGCAACGTTCCGGTCCAACGAAAAATCCATTTTATCATTAATTATTCGCTCGCAATTTCATAAGCCATCAACATTTTTGTACCGATTTTCACTTTGGAGCCTTAAAAAAAATCGTTTCATTCTCCCGATCAATATTCAATAAAAATCTTGACATTTGACCTAGAAAAATAAAGGAAATTTTGTTGGATTCTACAGATAAAAACTTAGACATTGTCATAATTCTTCTCACGATTTCGCTCCATCACCCTTTCAATTTTGAGGTCCAAAGAAATATCCGTATTTCTAAAGTCTAAAAAAAAAAAGAATTACCTTCAATTCTCCTGACTAAATATTAAGTAAGAATGTTTTGATACCTGGCCAAGAAAAACCGCAATTTCGTTGGATCCGAACGATTCCAACGTAAAAATTGTTTGCAATACGTTGGCGTTATTAAAAATGACTCGGGATCTAGGACGCACCGCGGTTTATTGGCGCTGACGAAAAATAATGAAAAAGAGCGTTGCCTCATCGTCGTCGGGGCTGGCTCAGGTTATCTTTTTACGCCCACCCGGTACACAATCGGTCTGCTCGCTAAACTCGTCGAGCACGTATGCATCGCTATACACGCACATATAAATGATGCTTGGCTCTATATGCGTTTGGTGTACTTTGTACAGCGTGCTCGTCGTGTATACCTCAACGAGAAACTGGCTTGGCACGTTCGAGCGCGTGCCTCGTGGACTTTGGACCTCGCAACGAGTCTGTCACTTACATTACCTTCCCCCTCCGTTCCTCTTCTCCCTCATTTTCGTCCCACCATCTCGCGCTCCAACTTACAAAAGGCCACTTATTTCCCACTCGCGGACCAAACTAATTCCCCCGTGGCTCTCTTTATATTTCCGACGCCCTCCATCTTTCCTCCGCAACCTCTTAACCAACACACCGAAACTCTTTCCTCCATTCTATTATTCTCTTCATTTTATGTACAAACATTTATTTCCGTTGCCTCGAGCATTTTATAGTTTCCGATCTTTACCGGCGAAATGCGCGATCAGGCAAAAAAAAAAAAAAACTCGGTTATTCATATTTTTATTATCGATTAAGGTTTTTTTGAAAAATGATTGAAAAAATTGAAAAATTTGAAAATAATAGGACATTTTTTTCGAAAAATTGTGACATTGTCGAAATAGCGAAAATTTTTAAAATGGCAAGCTCAAGAAAAAACACAATTTCGTTGCATATTTTGACGATGGAAACTTGAACATGGCGTTAGGAGGGAATGTAAGAAGCGGAGCTATAAGTTTGAGATAATATATTGATTGGTGTATAGCCCGAGAAGGTAAAATCGATTCTTCGTTTACGAGGGACGTGACCGGGTTACGTCATCCCGGTGAAAATGAGAGCTCGCCCGATCTTTCCGTCAATGACAAGAGCTCTCGTAATCGCTGTCTGTTGTTTTTGTCTCTACGACGCTGTATCCAGCAGTTTTGTGTTTCTCGGTTGTTGGGCGCGAGAAAACGAGACAAGCGACATGAGGAAAATTGTCGAATTTATTAAACGCAACGCTAAAATGTTTTCGCAGCACTCGGAACCCACACATTTATAGGCAACGATGGCATTTGTCTTGACACTAAGGGCTGACGGAGGTTTTGATGTGTGTGACGTCACGGAATAACAAATTCGCCGGGGACTCTAGTTATTTTCCAAATAAATATCATTCGTCAGGATAATTAACAATTTTTTTCATCGCTCACAAAAGGAGGAGCTCGAACAGCTCGAGCTCCTATTTGGGCTCCCTAGAGCTCAAAGAGGATATGACTCGTGAGGATGACAAAGAGAGCACAAGGGGCGAGAGACGAGGCGGAGAAGAAAAATAAGGGTTGAATGCCGAGACAGATAAATTCTCGACATTTCCGCAGTCGTAACCACACTGCGCCCCCGTCCCGTCGGTTCTCTCCCTTTCCGGGGATTATCTCATGAGTCATCTCTCGCTTACGTACAAACGTACTCTTCTCCTTTAAACGTATGCCCTTTACATAAAATACACACAGCCGCACAAACTGCCTCGTCCTCGGCTCGTTCTCGTGCCCGCGGCTCTTAACGGTCCTATCGTTGGATAAATGTTGCTCTTCAATTTGCCCAACCGCCCTACTATTTCCATTCTCCTTGTTATAACTGACTCCTCGCCTGCTGCTGCTCGGCAAATCCTTAAGGGCTCTTGCTAGATACGACCATAGCGCGCGCGCTCCATGGAGAAAAAAAACAATCAAGTGAAAAAAGCGAAACGAGCAGGCGGGGCTGGCCCGCAACGCAAATCTTTTTCGCTCGATTCTTCGCGTACCCACGGAGAACATTGCGCTTGTTTATACAATGGCAGAAATAAATAATCTCCATGAAATATTTTGTCGTCGAGTCGCGACGTTTTGATACAAGAAACCGCAGCCGGTAATATTCCACGCGCAGAACAGAAAATATTATTAACTTCGTTGAAAATCGATTCCACGGACTGGGATTTTTCGAGTTTTTAAAAAAACTCGCTACGCACAACAATGTTGGCCATGAAATTCTTTAGCATATTGTAGACTCTAATTATTCGACAACTATGTAGACGAAAAATAGAAAAAAAATTGTCTCATCGTTATTAATGACAAAAAAATTAAATATTTGAATTTTATTAAATTTAAAATTTACAATTTCATTGAGGAAAATTAAAAGTTTATCAAATTTTATTTTTTCTTTTAATTTCATTATTTTTTCATTCGATTAATTTACAAAAAATTGAAATTTTTCCAAATTTCGTTTTAATACAATTAAAAAGTTTCGAAATTTTGATAAAACCAACATTTTATCAAATTTTATTTTTATTTTTATTTTATTTGAAAAATTTGATTAAATCCTCATGATATTGTCGTATGTAACCAAAACCTCCTGAAGGAACTTTGTATCTATCGCAACCCCCCCCCCCCCCCCCCCCCCCCCCCCCCCCCCTCCGCGACGGTAATTAGCCAACGCCGCGCATATCCGATTGAACCAAAACTTTGTGGATTGTGTGTGTGTGTGTGTGCGTGATGAATCGCGCGAAAGGATTCCCGGAGGAGCGTTCGAGAGAGTTTCAAGATGTGCGCGGCGTGTCATGCGGTTTTGTTTTTCCGCTCCGCCTTTCCCCGGAGATTTCAATAAACGCCCGGTTACTGCCTCATCCTCTCTCTCTCTCTCTCTCTCTCTCTCTGTCTCCCTCTCGCATTCTCTATGACCATAAAAGTTTGCGAGATAAAAGCATGATGGGCGCGAGTCTCGATGGGCCATAAAATTCATCGATACGCGGTTATCAGTTATCGAGACCCGCGCGTGTCACAATATGCGAACGTTCATTAATGCTAATGATACCGTTGGATCCGAGCGATGATCGTCGATATGGAAAAGTTCACGAGCCATCGTGTCGTACGATGGCCACGAACCCCAATCCCGGTAGACATAAGTTGGGCGATCGCGCGTTTTGGCTCGATAGACCGAAACGACGTGAGAGACGTGTAGAAAAGTTGTTCCGCAAAGTTTTATAACAGCAGCAAAACCACCGGCGGAAAACATTCGGCGACATTTATTAACTTGCCGTGAATCGATGTAAACACAGTCTCACCCCATCAACTACCGCAACTCAATCTCAAACTTATGTGTTATTACGTCCGTACATTTGCATTTCGTTGCACCCCCGGTCCAAAACTTTCCAGCTCTCGTCGCGGTGGCATTCATTCTCATCCCCCCAAAATTTTCCCCTTATTTCATCTCCCTCTGCTGCGTGCGTTTTCTTTTCTTTCCTCCCACAAGCTGCTGCGATATTCCGCGTTATTGAGTGCGAAATATGCATTTTTTTTTCATTTAATTTTCAGAATGAATTTTATTTCGATGCAAAAATGCACGGCGTTGATGCTGCGCGGTGATGACGCCGAGACTGGACCAAAACCTATAATGCCCTTTGCCATAGAGAAATTTGAGTTTTGCCCGCGCGACCGCGTCTAAGCGATTATCGCTCTCTTTTCCTTTGTTTCCGGTCGCTCAACCAGACGCGCGAGCGTCTCGCGCGAGAAAAAACGTTTGGACCGTCGTCTCATCTGTGTGTGTGTGTGTGTGTGTGTGTGTGTGTGGAAAAGCGGAATTCTCATCCCTTTTCTCCCGACCTACCCCATCTCTCTTCCGCCCCTGAACCTCCGCATGCTCGTTCCGTCTTCGTCCGGCGCTTCGTCGCCGGCGTGGCAAATCGCGCGGTCGTGATTTCCGCGGCTAAATCTACCGGAAGCGACAACGACATTCCGTCTCGGATAATTCCGAATTTCGTTAACCTTTTCTCCTCCTCTTTCGCCTTCGCCCTCCACAGACTCGTTCCTCCTTCAACTTTACTACTTGCTCCCCATCATTTCCGGATACTAACGTCAATCCCATTCGCTCCTTTCATTTTTCTAAACCTTCATCCACCTCGCGTCTTCTTTTTATTTTACCGAAAGCTTCCGACGATGTTAATCAAGATAAACCACGAGAATCACGATTTGGACCATGTTTCAATCGTTGAAATGCAACGAAATTCTGTTTTTCCTTGAGTCAACTTAACGATTCTTATTAAATATTCAATAAGAACAATAAAACGATCGTTTCTTTTTTTTTAATTCAAACACAAAATCGGAGAGAAGATTTTATTGAATTTTATTTCATCAAATTCAATTTTTTAATCAAATTTGATTTTTCATTAAATTTCGTAATATTTCGTATATAGAAAAAATATAAAATAATATTATATATAAGATATAAAATAAATTTCGTAAAATTTGAATTTTACGAACATGTGAGATTTTTTAAAAAATCGTCTATGCAACCGCATTTTTTCTCTTGGGCTGTGCTTACGATTTTCAGGATTCAAAGACAAAATCGATACGAAAAATGTCATTTATTGAAATAGAGCGAAGAAATATTTTTCGTTGGACTCGACCAAAGTTGCCAACTTCAGTTTCATCTTTTTGATCCTGAGGATGGAAAAAATGAACGCTTCCTCTCGTTTCGACACGGCATCTTCGCCAAATAATCGTTTATATTTAACACTTTCTGTTATATTATCGGTTCTCCCGCGAGTGCTCGTCCGATAGCGAGATTAAGAAAGTTTCTCAAATTAATTCAGCCTCCGCTAGTGCAGCGGCTTATTCGGCAAGAAAATATCGTGCACGAGCTATCGGAGAAGTGCTGAATTACTCATCCAACTAATAACCTAATTAGGACGTATAAAACCGCCCGCGTGAGTTATTTCAGCCGCGCACTTATCGTATACGACTGGTGAAAATTAAACTTTGCGCAATAACTCTCAAGCAACTGCTGTGCATGATCCCAAAACCTTGATGGAGTTTGATGGATCAATGGGCCCCCATAACGGCGCGTTTCATTCGTCAAGTGGCCGAGTATTTTCCCATAGAATTATCTGCTCACAAGGTCCTCCGGAATTTTGCTCGATCGTCGATGTATTTTTTTTGTTTTTCTTTCAACCTCTGACAAGGGCTCGCCGCTCCAATTAGCATCCGCGATCGATTTATCTGCTTGATAACCCCACCGGCCGGCTGCTGCTTCGCGTTCAACAACGTGCGTCGCAAACTTCACTTTCATTGTTATTATTCATTTTGATGGTAAATTCATTGAGCCCGGGGACACGCCGATTATCCGGACTCGCGCAATCGCTCGAGACACATTTTTTAACGAATTCATTGGACAGATCGGAGATCGAAATTACTTTTCATTCGGGCAACGTGATTCGCGCCAAGCGATTCCCGATAGTGCGTCGAAGAAACCAGAGCTGAGATAATATTTTTCCTTCGATCGCTCACGCTCCTGCTCCCCCGTCGCTTTTTCATTTTATTTTTTTTACTTTTTCTCACATTTTACTTTGCTCTCCCGCACCGCGCCTCGATTCAATTCTATCCTGTTGCGCGCGCCTTCGGGTTACAGCTTTTCGTTACGCGATCGGATATCCGCCGCCGGATCGGCTCACGTCCATTATAGCCTCACCGCTCCCGCACATCCTCTATTTGTATTCGCATATCCAATTCTATACCGCATATACGCCCGACCAATACCAAAAGATTCGACCGCATGGCAAACCGCGCGCAGCGAATATATATATCGAAGCCTCGATGCGCTCTGCTCGCGCCACGACGGCAAAGTGAAGAAAAATTTCTGGAATACAAAAAAGTCAAATTGTTGTTTCCTCGAATCTCGAAAATTTGATAATCTCGATGAAAATGGAATCGAAAAAAAATTTGAATTTTAGATTTAAAAAAAAAAACAAAAAAATTGCACGATTTTTCACGGCACGGCTGACCGAGTGGAATAATTTATCGTTTTCTCAAATGTCCAAAATTTTGGACTATTTTCATGAGATTTCGAGATCGAAAAAATGTTCAATTTTGAGATTTAAAATCATTTAATTTTCACGGTTTTTCAACTATTGACCCGTTTTGCCCCACGTTCCCCACTTTTTTCGCCGCAGCTTCCTCCTATTCAGCCTGAAAATCGGTTTATCCTTACGTACGAACGATCTTTTGCCAATATATCGAACTGAACGCGCGCCGGAGATGGATGGAAACTGCATTGGCACTGAAATAAGGACTAAATGTTTTTTGGCATCGCGAATAATTGGAAAAAGTCGAAAAATTGTTGTCTCCATGTTTCGTTAGGGTAAAACGGTGTTTGGGAGTCTCTCGATGGTAAATTCTCGTGCTCCAGTGCTGCCGCGCACAAGCAGGTACTCTATAAAAAGTGCGAGGGAGTAATAAAGGGAGAAAAGAAAAAGCTGGTTGTCGCGCGGCGGCGGCGGATTCTCCGAGGGAGAAATACATCGGCAAGTGTGATAGGAAGAGGATACCAGAGCAGAAAGACACTTCCGTAGACATGGCGGTGGCTGGTCGATTCGCGCCAGGAAAAAAGGAGCAACGGAGATGCCTGCCTGTTCCTTTCTCTAGCTCTACCACTTTCGTTGTCTCTCCAGCCAAAGAGAATCCAAGTATACATGTTTGAGTGTGTGCTGCCCGAGAGTTTGTCGCGGGTGTGAGAAGGGAATGCAACGCGGAGAGAGAAGCAAAGGGCGTGCGAGGGAGAAACCGAACAGTTTTCGGTTGGGCGACTATACACGAGGCGTTAGTCGCGCGTTGTTCTTTTTTATCCAGCAGCCTTGCAACCTTTTCTTCTTCGCTTCGCTTTTTCTCAAACTTTGTGACCATTTTTTTTTTTTTTTTTTTTTTTTTTTTTTTTTTTTTTTTTTTTTTTTTTTTTTTTTTTTTTTCTTTTTTTTTTTTTTCTTTTTTTTTTGCTTCCTCGTCCCCAAACACACCCTCGAGTTTATCGTTTTTTATTCTTTTTATCACGCATCTCAAGCACATACTCATCCGTGTACATAAATTTTCATTCCCCTCTATTATTTTTATATTTATATCCCTTTTTGCCTCCACAGCCTTCCCCTCACGCCCCCCCGTCACCGCTTTGTCAACGTTATCAAAGAACCAGCCGCTACACACTGCAAAAATAATTTTGTTTAGGAAAGATCGATATTTTTTGTTGGATCGTTCGACCAAACAATTTTTTGGCAAATGACAAAAATTTAGTCATTGCAGCCCGAAATATTGAAGAAAGTTTCTCCGGTAAGTGAATTTTTGTCAGCCAAATCGGAAATTTTGCTGACAGTTTCGTGAGAAATAAAAATTATTGTGAAAATGAGGAAAATTTTGAAAATATAAAAAAAAAAAGCATTTATTTTACCGTTTTTAGAAAAATATCGACGTTTTGGCCATCTCTTTCGACCAAAATTCCTGCCTCCGGGTAAATGTTGTATTTTCAGTTTTTAGAGCGAAAAGTTGTTGCCGCGAATAGCGGGAAATGAATGCGCCGCAAAGGAGAGAGAGAGAGAGAGAGAGAGAGAGAGAGAGAGAGAGGAAAATGGGTTGAAACGTTTTGGAATGGTCGCGGACATTGAGTTTGAGTCTGGACGAGTTACTTGCTCGTTCGGTCGTTCTGCTGAGCTCCTTTATATATAATATCGGTTGAAAATCTTGAGAAGCTACGAGAGCCTTGAAAGTGTTTGAATGCGACACAAGCTGCTGCCTCGAATATCGGACAAGTTTTCCGATTGCTACGATTTCGTTATTGAACTGGTGCTCGAGTGTAACGAAACTTTTAAGTGCACGAAGGAAAATCAAGCTTTTACTCGCATTTTATCACAAAACACGTTCCCGGGAGCTTCTCGCAAATTAATCGTAAGCAGCAGCGCGTTTGCTGGTTTCTATGACAACCACATCGACAAGCGGAATAGCTTGATGTGTTGCTGCGTCTAAAGAGAGGATCCGAAGGGAGAGAGAAAACATGGCGGATCTCCGGACGCACACAAAAATACTTTCGATCCTTTCATCATCCCAGAAACTCTCGAGCAATCGCGCCGCTCTTTCGAGTTCACTTTGCCGCCGTAACTTTAAACTTAAAGATTAAGCAAAAGTAAAATTCGTCTGCTGCTCCTTCTCGCGCCCCCTCCGACTCGATACTATTTTCTCTCCACGTATACAATTTACCTCTTCGCTTTCTTCTTCGACAAGCCCAAAGAAAATCTCTCTTTCCTCATCCCAAGAAAGAAACTAATCAGCCCCGCACTTTACCTCACGAGGAAGCTTATTCGATATATTGCTCAACGAGATTAATACTCTCTGGCATCCAGGGAGGAGCCAGCAACAACACACGGAAACTCGCAACGTTTCGGGGGCGAATGAAAAATACTTTTTTTCTCCATTTTTTCTTCAATTTTTCAAAAATCACATTTTTCGTATCGATTTTCTGTCTGAAACCTTAAAAAACGATCGTTTTATCGTCATGATTAAATATTTAATAAGAATCTTGATCTCGGCGCAAGAAAAAATAATGCGGTTGCATGAACGATTTTTTAAAAATCTCACATTTTCGGAAAATTTGAAAAATCATAAAACTCGAACGGTTCGACCGACATTTCCCAAATTTAATACCAGCCTTCCTATTACGATACTCTATTCATAATATAAAAAAAAAAAAAACAAATAATTAGCAAAATCTGGAAATTTGCAGAAAATTAGAGCGTCGACATTTTTTGTTTTGAAAATTTCAAAATGCCGTACACTTTGGATTTTGTTTACCAATTGCAACGTTATTCTCAGAGACCAAAGAGAAATTTCGTTGGATTTCAACGATGAAAACTTTGATCCAGTCAAATTTCGTTTGATCAAATTTTCTGGTCGTCGCGCTTATTTTTCTCGAGTTACGATCGTGTGAGTAAAACTTTCGCTCGCTGCACTTATTTTGATGAACACTTGGATGGAAAAGAGTTGTACGACAGAAACAATCCGGAAGCTCGCGAGCGCTAAACGATAATTAGGATCGCCTTTCGGAACCGGAATAGTCCTCGTTGTGCTCCTCTGAGTTTTTTTTTTAATTTTCCGAGTCCCCTCCTCATCGCGGCTCGGATGTTTGTTGTCACGAAACACAACGGCCGAAAAACTGGCCAATTAAGGCAAACAATAGCGTGCATGAGCGTTGAAGAACGCGGCCTCTCGCAGTTCCTTCTCACTCCCACGTCATACCTATAAACCTGTCTGTGTGTGTGTGTGTGTGTGTGTGTGTGTGTGCGACTGCGCTGGTCGTCCTATTAACTCACTTATGTATGAAATTTTCCAGAATACGGCAAACCCACAATTATCTCGAGTTTTCGCCCTTTTGTCCGCCGTCCCGCGCCTCAACCTCTTACCAAAATCTTTATTCTTCCCCGTTGAGACAATTCAACGCTCACATTTCCGTCGCTTTTTCACCGAGACCCGTCACGTATATTTCTAATTCCTCGCTCCAGAATCCAAAACGTCTATCTCGTTCCCTTTTAATCGCGTCTTTTTCATCCGGATAGCAGATACATTTATGATCTTGGATCCTTGTCCATTAAGGAGATTGGCTATACGTACGACAATATGATAAGAATTTAATCAAATTTGGTGATAATATTTTTTAGCATTCAATACGATGACACCATTTTTTTTCTATTTTTCGTCTACATAGTGGTCAAATAATTTGGACATGGCAACATTGTTGATGAGCCTGAAGTTTGCGTCGACCCAATGCCACAGAATGAAAGCAAAAAAAAATAAATGATTAGTCATTTTTTAATTTTTTTTTATTAATTAAAAAAAAATTAATTCAAAAATTGCTTTTTTTTTTTATTTTTATTTTTTTTTCATCCTCGATTTTTTATAGTATCCATCCCTTCACGCGGCTCGCGTGCGTAAAAAGATTTTTGCGAAAACGCCGGAAAGCACTCACCTGCGGAACAGCAAAGAGATGATCGTACCGGGCCAATGAATATTCTCCGGCAGCTGCTTCCGACATATACGTATCGAGACGTCGTATATAAAAACACGAGTAGAAAAAAAAAAGAGAGAAAAAAAAAAAAAAAAATAACCACTCAGTTTATCGTCGTCGTCCATCAGCTCGTCGCGAAAGCTTCGCGAGCGAGTCTCGGAAATTGTACTCGAGAGAGCCGCCGCGCTGCGCTCTGGTTTCTGCATCACGCAGCCGCGCAACCCGACGAGCTTCGTTCGTTAAACCAGGTTATTGCTTTCCCACTAAATTACTCCAACGATCTACATCTTCCTCTCCACTTTCCTATTAAATATGAAAGCAATAAAAAGCCTTTATAATTCATTTTTCTAATAACCTCGCGGTCCGACCGAGTCAAACGCGAGCCGCCGCGCCCCGCCGCGCCACGAGAAACTTTGAGGTCATCCCGAGCTTCAGACTTTCGCCTCTCTTGCCCTCAATAATAATTCACTATTACGATTATACCCATCGCGTCTTCATCCAGAAACCACATCACTCGGAATTGTTAAGCAAACCGAATCTCGAGAATTTCGACGCGATCGCGACGACGAAAAAAAAAAATCGTCCAAGAAACCGAGTCACATTTGCTCTGCAACGAGATCGCGCGTTCCGCTCATTGATCGCGGGCCCACGCCCCACCTCGTCGCTAATTATCCTCGCTCGTTATAATCCCACTAATTGTAGGATTTATTGCTTATCCCGAGGTCTGCCCTCGACACGTAGCGCCTCATCGATCGCTCGCTTATCACTCGGAATCAATATATTAATAACGAATAATTATTATCGCCTGGGATAATGCGGAATCGCGTATTTTATGTGCGCGACAAATAATTCATGTAAATGTACGATTTTTGTTTGTTTGTTTCAGGTATGTCGATCGCGCCCGGAGTTTCGTCCAATTACGTGAAAATTGGTGGTCGCGGAGCGAGATTACCAGAGCTCTGTGCCGTGCGCGTATGTGCATTATCACTTGCCATTTAATTAATTAGACACGTTGATTAAACTGGAGACTTCGTACGCGCAATTCTGTTGCTCTCCCGAATTATTTCACTCGATAGATTCTGGCAAAACGTTTTCCCCTCCAATACACTGCTAATCTTTATTATATTAATAAAAATATTATTAACATTTGTTCTCCTTGGAAAAGTCTAGGATGAAAAGATAATGGAAAATTCACTAATTTTCTTGCGGAACGTTCACTCAGAAATATAAAATCTTTCATTCGCCAAGGATAATCCACTCGCATCATAAACCATCTTAGCCGCGCATATATTTGCAACGGTACTCTCCACTCCACCATCCAAATCGCTATGTACACAGACTCGTGAGAATACTTACTTACCGTTAAGCCAACGCCAAACTTTAGCTTGCCGCGCATTAAGCAGCTTCTTATTGATGTTGGCCTGACTTGCATTATTAATGGACATCCACAAGACCGCATAATCATCTCATTCGCCATCTTACAACTTTCCGGGTGACCGATAATTCACCACCAGCCTCCATCAACCCACTCCGACATCTTCTTTGCCACGTAAACAAATAAATTAACAAATCGAGACGCAGCTTTCGCCTTTTTTTACCGAATAAAAATCGACCCGTAGCGAAAAATATTAATCTCACAGCAGCAACGAAATTAGCTCGTTGAGAAAGTAAAAAATTTGACGCTTTTCGCTGTTTTTTTTTTTTTTTTTTCTCGTCAAAAAAATATTTTCCCCCAAATTTTGAAAATATTTCGTCGATCCCAAAATCATTTATGGCCTCCGCCGTCAATGAAACGAAAAAGTGGCCAAAAAAATCATTTATTTTTCATACGCGATTGCACTTTTTCATAAATACTCATGGAAATGATTGATGATTGCGTTTTTTTTTTTTCACTGGATTCAGAATTTCGTTTACAAAGCACTGCAGGAAAAATCTTGCTCAAAAAATCCTGGTCTTGGGAAAAAAAGGTGCTGTGGCATCAATCAGCGGGATCCAATGTGCTCGAGCCGGGGATATGCACAAACTTTTTTTCTTTTTTTCTTTTTTTTGCCTGATGGGCAGTCGGAGGTTGAAGAGGATTACAAATAAATTTGTGGAAAAAGGTATAATAGCCGTAGTGCAAAATGCAGATATAATAACTCGTGCGGGAGCGTTGCCGAGCAACTCTCGGTAATAAAAGCCCCGCCGCAATATTACGATGATAATTTAACAAAAATATATATAAATGCAAAGCACCCAATTTATGATTCTCGTGTTTATCGCTCTCCCCACGAGCCTCGTTGAAAAACTCACGTTTCTGATGCTGCTGCCAGAGCAAAATTAAATGCAGCGTATATTCATAATCGTTAAAAAACTCGACAATTACATTTTTGACGATCATGTGGCAGCTACTTTGCGGAAAATATTGTGCGATCCTCGCACATAATCATTTCATACAATTATTATCGCGAAACCAATTAACTTTTCGTTAATTTCATATTTAATTTTATATTAATAAATTTATAAATTTTACAAATATAAAAAAAAGAAAATTATAAATAATAATGATGAATAAATAATTTAATATAATGATAATGAGGTAAGCATGGTTTTTTAAATGATAAAAATGAGAAATAAAAAAACAAAAGGCTCGCTCCAGGTTTTGCCAAGAATTTAAAACTCTTCCTGCGTCTAATTTCATTTAATTTCTTTCTCATGACAATTCAGATACGAATTAACTTTTTTGACGTCCCAAAAAATTGCCCTTATGACGATTGCAACATCTTTCGACATTCGTTTCCAATTGGATGGAATTAGATTATTTGCTCTTCCGGGATCGGAATCCTGATGCGAAAAGTTGAGAAAACTCGAGTCTCGTTTTATAAAAGTGAAAAAAAAAAAAAAATGTCATAGGAAATAATATGGGAAAAATCTTTGTGCACTGCTTTCTGCCCGAGTCTCTGCGGTGACGTAATAAAATAACGATAAAGCTTACTCTATATGTGTGCACGATGTACTTTTGGGCAAACCTCTGGCGAAATGAGCCCCTAGAAGTTTCGACTAAATCGAGACCCACAGTGGGATCTAATCCTGCAGAAAACGAGAATTGAGCTGGCCGCGCGCGGATCGTCGCCACTTTGGGCTCCCTAACCCGAGCAGGAGGAGGAGGAGGACGACGAAAAAGCT
Source organism: Campopleginae sp. 14b (assembly GCA_030522525.1). Taxonomy (NCBI): domain Eukaryota; kingdom Metazoa; phylum Arthropoda; class Insecta; order Hymenoptera; family Ichneumonidae; species Campopleginae sp. 14b. Next base: position 26,953 of record JAPYYS010001020.1, read on the forward strand.
CAGCGAGCAGAAAAATTTAACTTTTCTCGCTCACGTCCCATTGTATATGGATGAATCTCAACTTGTGCCATTTTTTTTATGTCCACGATTTTTCGAGGCTTTTCCTCCCAGCACCCAGTCTTATTTTCTTATTTCCATTATATCGTCGACTCGGAATTTTCCAGTTTTTTCGTGTCGCGCGATTTTTCTCGCACACAAATCGCGTTGCGGCGACGGCGGTTGCACGATAAATAATCGCAACACACAAATGGAAATATTTTTGACTTTATTTTTGAAACGGAAAAATGATATTCGGCTCTGGAAACGAATCGATGTAGTTATTTAACCTCCGGTTTTTGCGGTCGGAGCCCCTGGAGACGTATCTCCATGTTTGCCATCAACAAACCGTCCGACCACTCAATTTTCTTCTTCTTCATCTTGCCATCTCGTCGCTTCTCATTCTTTTTCTCATCTATATCACAGCCGCAAATGGTCAGCTCGTTTATTCTCGTATTTCCTGCTCAGATATCGAATTGATTAATTTCCCGCCGGACCATTTATCATCAACGTCCTTTTACTTTTATTTGCACAAATCTACATTCATTCGAATCCTTCCAGAACAAATTGACTACGGTATCACGGACAGCTGCTCCCCGGTTGCCATTTTCGAAAAGCTGATAAAACCGAGAAAAAAAAACAAACAATTTTCAGCTTTTTTTTTTCTTTCTTTTTTCTCTTTAAATTATATAATTTGGACTAGTTTACTAGAAAGTAAAGAGCAATTACAAACTTATGCACAATATTGAAGAAAATTTGTAGAAATTAATGCGGTCGGAGGATTTTTCAAAAATTTCAAAAAATTATAAAATTTAAACCTCTCAACCGTTCAAACAATTAGCAATAAATCTTAAAATTTGCAGAAATTAGAGCATCGACAAGGTTTTTTTTGAAAATTTCAAAATTCGGTACAATTTGTATTTTGGTAGCAATAGCAAGAAAATTCTTATATAAAGAGCTCGTATGGATCAAGATCTGGGCAAAACGGGAGTTCTGCAGCTTGAACCGTTCTCTCCCGAGAACATTTATTCTAGATAAGATATTTCCATGTTTTTGGAAATTTCGAGCACATTGACGTTGAAATCTTGAGAAAATCCGAATTTTTTAAATTCTGACGTAATTAAACGTCTTCGAGACCCTTTGGGAATATTTCCCAAGAGTTTCGAGCTCAAATCGCCTCATACAATGCCAATTGCGCGTTTATAACGTAACTGCGCTTCTGCCTGCAGTGTCGAAGCCGCATAAGAGTGTTTTATTCAATTGCAAAACGTGCCGGTGATAAATAGTGGAGGAGCGCATGCTGTTGTTTTATGCATGCGTGCATGGAAGCTTTTTGCGGCAATTTTGCAGTTTGCAGTGTTTTTCCTCGTTGGACGTAGCACGTACATGTTTCAATTTATCGTCGAATCTCGCCGGCATAGAATTGTGGAGCATCAGGAAAATTTCACTGACGTGTGTCATCTCGATATACGCCCCTCGCGCCGCGCGAGCGACATACTTGCGCGATTTATCGCTTTTCCACATGTTTATTGACACGCTCCTGTCGCGTGCATACAATTTCTCTATAATCGACGTAACTCGCCGCTACGAATCAATGAGACTTTGTCAATGAGACCGAGATATCACGAAGATCAGGAAGCGACCGTGACCGTTATTGTGACCGTGACCGTGACATTGGCCGCGTTGCTCGAGATAACCAACAACTCGCGGGGCTATTTAAAAATAAAAAAGAAAGACTGAGAGATTCCTAGATTGAGACAACAGATTAAAATTAATCTGAGCTTGACATTCGCTTGCGTCTCTTTTATCTCCTCGTCTCTACTATTTATTCGATAATTGTTTAATTCCCGAGCCAGCAACCTCTTGAGAAATCTACTTTCTCGTTATTCTCGGCTGTCGATAACATTTTTCCATATTTTTTCATTCCGACTTTTGGTTCATCATTTTTTCTCCTACAAAGTTACGTTTTTTTTTGTTTTTTTTTTGTTTTTCATCCATCGGATCGAATTCCGGCCCATAAATCGTCGCCGAGCCCGTGCGCGTGAAATTTTGAAATTTCCCGTACCATGAAAAATTCTTCACTTCCGCGTTGACATTTGTTCCGATGCAGTTCGTGTAATTCAGATTTTGATGGAGCTGTCCGGTTTGTCAGTGTATGGAAATATGTCAGTGCGACGTGGACGGAACGGAAAATGGCGCGCGCCCGGTACCTCCCCTCGTTAAATCGCCGATACACATTTCCGCATTGACTGCTACTGGCTGATGCAGTTCGTGTCGCGATTGTAAAGCGCCAGAGATGGGGATAATGGAATGCCCGCAATTGGCGATACCGCGAAATATCGGTTATCCGAATTAGCCTAATTACTTCGCGTTACTCAATATTCCGTCAATTGCTTTACAAAGTGACGCGCCGCCGGACGCTCTCTCATACGTGTCAGATAATTAAGAGAGAGCCCCTCGCCCCCGATGCTCGTTTGACACGGCGGCCCAGCCATCAACCTGCCCATTAAATTTTGCCTTCGAACTTGACATTCCCCCTCGAGATCCCCGCCTATTATTTCCCACAAATCATCGTCATCCTTGATTTATACAAATCCCGCTCTTCGTTTCGTATTCGAATCGATTCGTCCTCCTTCCCCCTCTGGCTAAGGGGGAAGGAAAAATAAACGATATACGGGGAGCAATTGACTGTCCGGCACATGAGGAAGTTTGCATCGTTTAAATGGAAAACTAACTGCTCGTTTTTCTTCACCAATGCTCACACGATTCTTATTAAATATTTAATCAGGACGTACCATTTTGAATACCAGATATTTTTAGCCCTGGCCAATCTCCCAAAAGCTCAAGAAATAGCAATTATTATTTATAGGAGCAAAATATATTTTTCCCTCATCTGAATATTAAAAAGAAAAAGAAAAAAGAATTTCGTGCATTTCAACGATGCAAACTTGGAGATGCGATAAAAAATTGATTAAAATATGCCGAAACGATGGGAAGAATTCCTCGCGAGGGTTGCTCACATAATAGAAATTTAGCTAACAAAGATTCGGCAATGCAATTCGCGCTTGAATCTTCTGAGAATATAATTTTTGGCATTCCGCAATTTGCGTTTTAACTCTCTGTGCGTAGCTAATGTGCTCGTCGTCCGGTGCAAAAGGACGAATACAGTACACGCCGCAGTGGAGCAAACGAGCAAAGCAAGTGACTGGGATGAAAAGAGGCAAAAAATGTTTTGCGTACTGCGACAATTTAAAAAAACAGCAGGCAGCGGGGGCCGCACTCGAGAGACTCGTTTCCTCGGAGAATACAAATTCCATTAGCCTTGTTAGTATAATTTCAATTAAAATCGTAATCCGCTTCTGGTTAAGGGCTCCGCCTAATATAACATAGTTTTCAATGAAGCCAGCGTTCTGCATACGCAAGTACGACTTCCGCGGCGCGGACGCCTCCGGATAAAAAGTAGAAAAATACTCTCTTTTCCCGACGCACCGCCCGCTGCTCCGCGGCTGTTAGTTTTCCCACTCTTTTTATTTCTCTTTCCGCACTTAGCAATGCGCAACTCTCGAGAAACGATAAATGCGAGCATAGCGAGAAATATAAACACAGCGACACACAGAGTTCTGGGCGGCGGCTTCTCTAAATAGAATCTTTATTAAAAAATGAATGAAATTTTTATGTCTTTTTGTTATTTTTCATAATTAGCCTCTCGACTCGTTATTTTAAGTGCGATAAAAACTTTATTTCGTAGCACGCGATGGCTCAATCCGACATTTTAAAATCAAAACCCTCGGGCATTTTTATAAATCAACGAGCAAAAGCTAAAAATTACGGAGATTCTTGCTCGCATAGAATTCCCGCGAGCTCCGCTTTCTCGCGCCAAATATAATTGCGTTTCAATGGCATTCCATGCAGACGTTGAGCTACGAGCACGCGCAAATCCGATATGAATTCTTTCCGCGCGCCCCCGCCCATGTTTTTCCCTCTCAGGATTCTAATGTGCCTCGTGAAATATTATTGAGATCTAATATTTAATTATATATAATACAAGCAGCGGAGCAGAGAATAAAGCGCGCGCCAATCGCCCAATCCATTTTTTTCTCATTTTCCTCATTTTTCATGAAATTTTCTCGAGAGGGACGCGCCCCACAGATAAAAGTTTGAATCTCTCTCAACCATCCCAATGAATAAATCAATAATCGAATAATAAATAATAATTAATAATCATTCGAACAATTTATAATAGTAATTATTATTAACAATAATAACTACAATTATAATAATAGTTATAAATAATAAATAAATGAATAATGTTGAAAAAAATAATATATAAAAAATAAATAAAACATGCACATGTTTTTCCTTGTCGAACGTTCCGTTTAAGGAGACGAGTATGGGACTGGAGTTGACAGCAATATAATGTACAGATATATTGCGATATTTACGTTATATAGTGATGGAGTTAATTGAGCGTTGGTGCGGTCGATACTGTCGCATAATTTGTGCACGCAATTGTATTCAGCATTGTGCGTGATAACGTGCATACTCTTGTTTATCAGTGTTACATCGGGTGGGATTGTGTTTAACCGCGAGAGACACTAAGAATATATATATATATATATAGGACGATGTAGCGAGTGATGAGGGAGAATGTACAGGCGCGAGTGCGTTACGAGAGGGAAAGAGTTGGAAGGAGCAGCAGACGAACCAGAGGAAACCTCTAGTTTATGCTTTTATTAACCACACGACGAGCAAAACGCACGTGCATGGAATTCAACGTTACTCTCTGTCAGCGCACACAGACAGCTCAACATTTTTTTTCTATTGCTGCTGCACAGCTTTGGGTTAATAAACTTCACTCGACTCTTCAAATATCTTTACATAATTAATGCAATGTGCATCAATATGCAGTGCATTCAAGGATGCTACACCCACTGAAAAGGAAAGACTCTTAAATAAATCGCTTATGCAATTTAATACGATACTCGAGTTTGCATCCTTGAAATGCAACGAAATTCCACCTTTTTTTTTTCTTCTCCGAAGCTCGCGTTATTCGCTTGATCAATATTTAATATTTAAAAAAGTATACGCTTTTACCTACCAACTTCAGTCAATTTAATTCAATGAGGATTAAGGATTTCTGGTGAAAAGAAAAAGACTCGAAAAAACTTGCTCATATTTAATACGATGCTCAAGTTTGCACGCGGAAATAAAATTTATTAAAAATGGGTTAAATTCATTCAAATATTTGGGCTCCAATGAATAAGTATTTAATTGAAAAATATTTTTTGTAAATACACTTTGTTATTTACTTTGTAATAAATCATTTTTTCTGGGCAATGCGTCGTCAAAATGCAACAAAATTCTGTTTCTTTTTTTCCTGAAATTTCAGCACAAAATCGTCGAGAAAATGGTCGTTTTTGAAATTGGACAAAAAAATAAAAAGTTTTTGTTCGTTTGCGAATATTGTAAATTCAATGAGGATTACGGAACGCGAATGTTGATATTTTAGTGTAATTTATACTTCACCTGAAAGTCGGTGGTGCACTTTGAAGCGCGCGTCGCTAGGGTGCCTGCCACCGCCGCAGCGTCAAGCTGATTCAGGCAATCCGTCGGCGGCGAGGGCGACGGTGCAATGCGTAAATATGACCGGACGCTTCGGACAAACACACTGACATGGGCATTAATTCTGAATAATCAGCGATCCTCTGGTGCGAGTTGGATTATTCAATGAGAACAAAGTAGTGACTCTCTGCTCGGAAGTGCAACCAACTTTGATATTTGTCGCTCGAGCATGCGTTGCAATGCTCGAGCTCGATATACTCATCGTGGATTATGAAACGCGTCATGATCATCTTGTACTTTGGCAGAGCTTGAAAACAAACGTTCGAAACGTCTCGGCAGGCCGCGAGAATTATTTATTCCCCCGAAAAAGCAGATGAGGCTCGCCCGAGCCTGCTCATAGATTTTCTATTAAATCGCGCCGAGCGGCGGCGTTTTAATAAATAATAAATATCCCCGACTATCTGAAAGCCTAATCCACACGATCATGAATTATGCAATTATGTAGGCACGCAGCGGCAGCGTCTGTGTCGGCCGTAGATAACGCGAAAACGAAAAAAACAAAAAAAACCAAAATCCTGCCTCATTCAAGATGATCGAATGGTAACGTTCTGCAGGCTCAACACGATCGAAACAAACAAAAAACCACTGAAAATGAAATTTTGTCAATAAAACTTCGATATTTCGTTTTGATTTTCTCAAAATTTCGTTATTTTGACAAGATTTTTCATTTTTCACAAAACTTAATTTCCGAATAAACTTCCTTCGATATTTCACGCAGCAATTACCAAATTTGTCTAATTAGAAGAAAAAAAAACGTTGAGTCGACCGTAAGCAAGAAAATATCGATCTTTCCCAACGAAATTTTTCAGTAAACTCGAGTTTTCCACGAGAGCTCTGGAGCAGAATGCTCGAACGAGGTGTCGATTCGGTCAAATAATTTGTCATCATCGATGTCCTATTTACCGTGTGTAAACATTTAATCAGTGATTCTCGAACGCCTCTGCTCCTCTCTCCACGAAATAGGATAAATCGCGGTTAATTAGAATTTCACGTTTGGAGCTTTGTCGCTGGATCGTGCGGCTTCGACGATCATTCGTGCACGATGTAATTTGCCAAACAACCACGCCCAATGCTAATTCCCGATCCTTTCTCTGTTCGCGGTCTTATCAATTGCCCCGATGCTATTGCCTCGCGCTTTTTATTTCAAGGTCGAATATTATATTCCCCCCGTCTCCCTCGCCCCTCCAACCGATGAACCGATTGCGTGTTTTTGGGCAAAGAAAATGTAACGATCGCGCGTCACTCCTCTTTTATTCGATCTCTGCGATGGACAAAAAAGCATGGGGAATATTTAGATCGACCCGAATACATCTATATGAGAGGGGCGTGAAAAAAATCTTTGTCGCATAATGAGAAACGAAATGGTAGCTTTTGTTGTGTACACGAGCAGTATATGTAAACGCGGGGCAGATGGATCGGAATGAAATCCCCTCAGGGATACTCGCTCGTATATGGTTGAGCACGCAAGGGCAAACCATATACTAGACCACACTAGACACGTTATGACACCCCTGCGTGCCGTAATCCTCTATATGCTTTTTTTTTGTTTATCATTTAACAAGCTTAATGAATAAAAGCACAGCAGCGAACGCGCGATCGATCTTTCTCGATGCGCTTTTTTCTCCTTTCGCGCCCTCGCTTGCTCATTCGCCTGCACGCCATTTCTGCTCCGACTCCCTCATCTCGCCTTATTTCTCGATATACCAATTCGAACCCAGATCGAGTCTGCGGCCATTGCAATATTTTAATCTACGAAATTAAGTACACACCGACGGGGAGAGAAAAATAGGTCGACGCGTGTACGTTGAATTAGTATTTAGGTGGGGAGAATCGGTTTAATGGAAAAACCGATAATAGCTCGTGGAGCTATTAATTAATGCTCAAGTTGGTACATGACTTGTTTTTTTCTCTATACATTACTGTCGAATCATAAATTAAACTTTCCACACGGAATCGAAAATATTGTTATCGTCTGCGTGCTGCGTATCCCGCCGATAATCGATTAGCCCGCGTCGGAAATCTGCATAATTCTTCGTAATTACTCTGCAGGTATAGCATCGCATTTCCGTGCTTAAGGAGGCTGCCTACATACGACAATATGATAAGAATTTAGTCAAATTTCGTGATAATATTCTTTAGCATCGAATACGGTGACAACATTTTTTTTTTTCTAATTTTCATCTCAATCATTGCCGAATTATTTGAGTTTACAATTTGCAAGACATTTATATACCTACATATATATGATGCTATGGTTATGCACGTAAACTCTCGTGTTGAGTAACTCGAAAACCATGTAGGAGGAAAATCTTGAAAATTAAATTAATAAAAAAAAAAGTAATGAAAAAATAATAGAAATAAAAATTAATAAAAAATTAAATTTGTATATTCGAATTTTGAATTTTTCATGTATATTCGAATTTCGTTGGATTTTTAGTCGAAAGAAATAGAAACCAATCCCTTGGCCTTTCTCGAGTGAATAAAAAAAGTGGCTGTAATATTGATTTTTATATGGTGGCTGAGGCATATCATCGAGCTCAATAACCGGCAGTCAGGAAATCCGATCGATAATGAATATACGAGAATAATATTATATTGGATGAAGCGACCAATCAGCCTCGAAAATTGCTCGTTCCCAGCGGAAATCATCTCCCGCGAGATTTGAAAAAATAAAAATAAATTTCGTCTGATATTTCTCTCGGGCGATACAGACTCGCGGAGGCTCTCGATATGAGCGTTCGTTCTCTGTTGCTGAATAAATCAAGTATTCTGGTGCGCATTGTCGAAGAAGCTGACGTAATTTATCCGCAATCGGTTTTGGCTGTTGGCCAACGATATCGGGAGCAACTCCTCGCTCTCAATCCCTACGGATCTCTCTCGCTGGCACATCCGTTAGCAAAAGAGATGCTCCGTGACATATGCAATTCAAAATATCGGAAAGAAATGTTTTAAATTATGCAGAGAAGCTAGAGGAAACATCGGTATCGTGATTGCTCGACGCTCCCACCCTCGCGAGATCCATTCCCCGTCTCGGAAACGGCGATGTTACTTTTATCACGTGTTCTCCGCGCTGCGTCTGCGCTTCTCCCGTTTCCCTTTCCGGAGCTCGAAAACCATACGTTACGTACGTACGTACGCAGATTCCAATCCAAAGTCTTATCTCAATGATTTCCGATTCGAAATGCCACCAACCAATCCGCCGCCGCATCGCCGAGATCGTTAAGATTCAAATACCGGCGCACGGAATAGCGGAGATTGCGGAAAACGGCTGACACATACGACCGCGTAGCTTTGGCCAATGTACCAGAGTCTATGGTGTTTATAGTCAGACATGCTTATCTCCGACGAGGACGAGGATTTGGAGCGAAAAACGTGTTTGTAAAAAAAACAAAACAAAAAATTTCAACTCAAAAATAAAAACCTCAAAAATAAATTTATGTAGAAAAAAAATGTTGCATATTCATATTTAATGCTAAAGAGTGTGGGCAGAAAATTTCATAAAATTTCAATAATTCCGAAATTTCCTATGCTCCTAACAAGCCAACATTGTCGTGAGCACGGAGTCGACGAAATGGAGTATTGTTGGCTGATAAATTGGTGATCGGAAATCGATACGGAAGTGGATATATTTTTATATCACTATTTATGGCAAGTGCAACGGTCGTTTGCTCACTTGGTGTTTCACATTTTATTTGTATGTGTATATATTGCATATAGCCATGGAAGAAGCTCCTGTGGTAATCTTGAGTATTTTTCTATAAATATCCCCGCCGCGCAGCCACACACATTTTTGTCCTCCGATGCTGTATCGTGTTGCGAATATATACGCGCGCCCGAGTAGAAATGCGAAAAAGATTGGTAGAATGGAGGCGGCCGGAAGAAAGAAGGTAAAGAAATGGCGAAAGAAAAGAGGAAAAGTTCTCATTCAGCATCCAGGCGGAAGAGCTCGTGTCACCACTCAACGAGAAACGCGTTGGAAAAGTGCACGACACGAGCTCGACTCTTCCTCCTCCTCCTCCTCCTGCTCCTCCTCCTCCTCCTCTCATACTATTTGACCAATCAAAATTCCACATTTAATTATTTATCGAGATATGAAAAATATTTTGATATATATTCGCTTGACGAGTCATCAAAGAAATACTCATCGCGCCTTTCTTCCTTTTCCCTATACTCCGGAAAGATCATCGAATCGATCAAAAAATTCTATATTACAGCCATCTCCTCGAACAAGCTCAATGTATTTTTATTATTGGAGCCTTTGAAATTCCTTTTCTATATGAAAATAATTTGCCAAATTCAATTTTCAGCTTTTTCTTTTTTATTTCCATTTAAATTATATAATTTTAACGACTCTTCTGGAAAATAAAAAGCAAACTCATATACACAATGTTTAAGAAAATTTGCATAAATTAATGCGGTCGGACGATTTTTGAAAAATTTCAGATTTTCGTAAAATTCGAAAAAATCATAAAACTTTAATCGTTCAACCGATATTCCCCAAATTTGATACCAATCTTCCCATTATGATTCTCTATTAATAAAAAAAAATTGAACAATAAATATGAAAATTTGCGGAAATTGGAGGGTCGAAAGGCTTTTTTTGAAAATTACAAAATGTTGTACAATTCGTATTTTTGTAGCAATTGCAACAAAATTCTGAGAGAATGAAAAGCTCGTATAAATCAACATCTGTGCAAAACTGGAGCCCTGTAGCTCAAACCGTTCTCGAGTTACGAACGTTTTAACTTTACAGTCCCATAACATATACAGACACACATCTCTGGCCATTTTTTCTAGATATGATTTTTCGATGTTTTGCGACATTTCAAGCACATTGACATTGAAAGTAGAATAAGAAAATTTCACCGTCACATAGCTTCCTCGATGAGGAAGCGAATAAAAAGAATTTGTCCTCTCCGCGACAAGAAAAATCGTCCCTTGGAGCAAACCAGAACTCAAGAAGTTTACCGAGCTCAAACGTTGTACTAAACTGTCCCGTTACTCGACTCAATTGTATATCTTATTACACGAGTCTCTCGAATATGCGCGAGAAGCGAGCATTTTCGTTATTGGCTGACCTAGCCAACATTTTTATAGATCTCCCCCCTCCCCCCTCCTCTCTTTCTCTCTCCCTCGTAAAGCTGTCATTCTCTTCGCGGTAAAACGAGAAAACGTTGCCAGCAGATAACCAACACCGTCAGCAGCGCGATGCCTCGAGGAGCAGGAGAACCGAGAGTATCAGCAAGTGCCCTCGTATCGTCCATATCTCTGTTAAGGTTTCATGTACATAAGTATCTATCGCGGTTGTTAAGAAAAAAGATAAATCGAAAAAACGAAGCAGCAATCGATACGAGCCACTTGCCTCTCACAAATTTCTATTAAATTTCATCTCTCGCCTCTGCTCGTATCGCATTTTATATATAAAACAAATAAATGCGTAACACAGGAGAGAGATTTATCGAGCGAGATGCGAAAACTACATGACGAGGAATCTCCATTTTTTTTCCTCCCACGAAATAAAATTCATTTTTCAACCGACTTTTCCGCGAATCACAGAATTTCTTTTGATAATTATTCACGGGGGGGGGGGGGGGGGGGGTGAAATTTCGACGTTTCGTTTGTGGAGAAGGGAAAAGGGTTGGACCGGAGAGCGGAAGAAACGGGAAAAGACATAAAACTTGAAATATATTCCGGAAGTTTGACGACATCGGGAGCTGGTCTCACGTTACTCGCGCGCAAACCTCGCGGCTCCCATTGAGGTTTTTCACACACAGTTCGGGCTCCGTACAACACGACCGCGGAAAGCTCGCGGATTTCCTCGACATTTTTCCACGAAAATCTCTTTCTCGACGTTGCCGCTTTGTTTTTTCGTCACATGAGATTTTCGGGGACACGAAAAATGCCTTCGCGACCCTTGACTCCTTTTGACAAACTTTGCCATTTCCGATGACATATTTCCGATGAAAAAAACAAAAAAAAACAAAAATACCGATACGCGATTTTTCTCTTTCTCGCGCTCGTCTCCGCTGCACACTTTGCATTACGACCGAGACTATCACCGCGCAGAGCCCCAGCCTCGTTATCAAAACGTAAATAACGTTTATGCTCCAGTCCCCCCCACCTCCATATACTTTGTACATAAAAGTCAATGTCATTCCGACAGTCTGTTGTTCTGTCACGGTATAGGATAACCTCGAAAATAAAACTCGACCGATTTTCATCCCGTTGACAAGAACAATGATCCACCGAAGGTAAAAATCACGAATCCACAATATTCTTTCATCCCTGCGTAATGAAAACATTTTATTTCGATGTTTACGATTCTCCGAGCGTAAAAATAAAAATTCATCGAGCAATGCACACTCGAGGGTACACCCGACGAGCGACGATGCAACAGCAGCAGTGGCAACGAAAATGAAAACTGAACTTTCCGGAGATCATGAAACACACAAATTCATACGAGAGGATCCCGTTCTCGCGATTTCAATGACTCAAATTATTACGATTGTTCGTTTCATCAGATTACACCAAGTTTTCATGGAAATAATTCAATTCCTGCCGGTATTATTTTGCCTTTATATGCAAAAAGCTCAAATTGAGCAAAAATTCCAAAGTTAAACTCTCAACCATTACCGGTCCATTCTATTGTGCTGCTGCTGCTCTTTGTATCATTCCTATTTCATCCCGCGACACACTACGAACCTGCACAGCTCCGAGCAGCAATCTATCCAACTTATTTTATTTCATTTTTTTTTTCCCCCACGTAAAGTGAAACTGTTTCCTTTGCGAATGCATTGCGACGTGGCACTCGATCTCTCAGGGTGCCGAGGGCATTTAAAGGGGACAATAAAAAGCCATACTTTTTGTATAATTAATGTTTACAGCATGCAATCTTATTTTCGAATCTGCTCGTGAACATTGCAGAAAACGTAGGAGCCATGAAATTTATTTGTTTGGTGAAAAAAAATTATTTCGGGGTGGGACGGGGTCGTGGAGACCCCAAAGGCTAAATGCCGCAATAATAATAAATGAATAAACAAATAAATAAATAATTGAATGGATGAATGAATAATAAATTAATGAAATAAATAATGGAATGAATAAATGAATTAATGAATAAATAAGAGATTGAAAAATGAAAAATTGCATTCGCAGAGTTTTCTTAAAATTCATCAAGCCCTCGAAGATGATGCTGCAATAAAAATAAAAAAAACAACCGTGGGTAACCGTGATGCTGAGAAAAAAAATGGAGAAAGAGGAATGAAAAGAATTGGGGGCGCGGGGGCTGGGGGGAGTTTGCGAGAGAGGTCGAAAAGGCTTTTGCGGTGTCTGATCGCGGGAGAGGAGTCTCTTGCGCGACCGCGTATCGAGCTTTTGGAGTAACCGCACGAATCGCGCGGTGCACTTAAGAAACTTTTCGAGAGATGAAATATCTTGGTGCTGACTTTGCTCTCTCCTTCCACTTTCCTATCTTTTCTCTTCTCTATAGATATAGACGATCGAGCTCGCCAAAAGCAGGCTCTCTCTCGATACGTCATGGATATTATATCGTTCAAAGGGAGTTGAGCTCAAATTTCATGAATAAGTGATGTTGCAAAAATCTCATTAATTTTCATCATATAGATCGTGAGGCTGCCAAATTCTCGACGTACCAAAATAAATGTCCCGCAACTTTGATCAATCAGAATTTATTAATTTCTTCGAATTGTGTTTGCCACAAAATATTTATTCATTAGCAAAGCCACTGAGGCTGAAGAAAAAAAAAAAAATACGAGCCAGTGGCTCGAGCTCCTCGTTTGTGGATCGCAAATGCAATTGCATTATGCAAAAAACTTTGTTCCCGCTGCTCGAGAAAAGCCATTTATTTTTCTTTCGGAATCTTCTTAACGGAAAAAGTCGTAAATACTCAAAACTTTCAAGTAACAAACAAAAAAAAGGAATGCAACGAATGCACGTTTGGTTTACACTTGTCAGGAGGTTTCTATGGGCTTTCAAGGTCCGACTCCCGGATCTGACGATTTCGCGCTTTCGTTGCGCTCCGACGACGAAATTGGATCAACTTCGATGGCGCGCAACTTCGGGCGCGAGAGTAGTATTAACGTTATTCCGGTGAATCGTTACGGAGGGCGAGCCACCGGAATCGCTCTTATCGTGTCAAATGCTCTGATTTTTTTCTTTTTTCACCGCCACGTTCATGTGTCGCTGATTAAAAATAGACGCGTCCCTCGAAATTCCCACCGCGACACCGACTCTCTCTTCATTTTTTATTTTTATCCCCTCATAGCTGGATAAATAAACTCGCTCAATTATATATCAACGCTCTCTCTTAATTGCCTCCATCCATACCAACGTATAAAAAGCAAATGTTTTTATTTTACCAGGTCATTAATTAATCCTCGGAATAACGAAGATAAACTGGATTTTTGTGCTTCCAGGACCAGACAAATTGTTTGCAAGTTTTTTATTCATCCAAATCGTTTGAAATTCTCTATTTTCTTGAGCAATATTTATTCTGAGCAAAAAACAATAGATTTTTCAAGATTGAGAACCAATAACGATATGAAAATAATCATTGATTTTAATATTGGACAGATAATGAGAAAAAAAAAGAATTTTTCGTTGGAGCCCAACGTTGCATACGAAATGATATTTTTTCCTTGAGCAGAGCTCTCGATTCTTATTGAATATTTAATCAGAACAATGAAACGATAATTATTCAGTATTAAAAGACAAAATCGATACGGAAATTTTCATTGTTTCCAAAAATCGAACAAACGATGGAAAAAAAAAAAGAGTATTTTTCGTTCTCGCGACATTGCTAACTCCGGGTATATCATAAAAAATGGATATTCAGTATTTGCAAAGAGAATAAAAAATAGTATGGCCCAGCGATGGTAATACACGGCGGGGAGTTTGTTGGAGGAATTATTGATATGCTTATATGCTTTTAGCTTAGCTCGGTAAAGCATCTGCAGGGAATACAGTGAGAACCATATATCGGATATAAAATCATCGCGCAACTCTAAATGGGCAAGTCCTATATGACCTATACACGAACTCTCTTTCCGTTTCCTCTCGCGGCGGTTGGCTGTTCGTTCCTATGCATTGCTTCCCTTTCCAAATCTCTCATTTTGCCGTCGTCGGCCCCGGTTTGCTCGCTCCCTCTGCTTTTCCTCTCTCTCTCTCTCCTCCAATTCCACGATGTATTAATCGATCCACCAATCTGGCCGAATCCGTTGGCCACAACTCACCATATATATACGCGTCGGCCCCGGCGCCGCCGCGAAAGCTTTGAAACTCACGCCGCATGACTATTACAATTCGCGACGCGCGGATATAACGCGAGCACGATTAGGAAACACGATTAAGATCTGCTCGTGATTTCCGCGAATAATCCAATCCACGCGATCGAAAGATTATTATTCAACGAAGAAAAAATGTAAAACACATTTTTCGCAGCATCGTTTTTTGGCGAATAAAAAACGAAGAATCCCTAGGGGACTATCGGCGGATCGGCGAAATAAGGAAATAAAAAATCCGTGGGACGTTGCAAAGACACGAAACTAAATGCAAAGTCGAATATGCTTATTGAATTTGGTTCAACGAGACCGTATCATATTATTTCCGACGGTCAATACACAGCCATCCAATATAAAAAGTACACACAAAACCCACACTCTGCTTTGCCTCCATGTGTGTGGCTGCGGCGCACACTCGTTTGCTTCGTGTTTCGCATAAACTTGGCCTAAAGGGAGCGCGCATCTTCGACTCGCTTTTCCTCCGCATCGAGATCCTTTCGCCGCGCGAGACTCCGCACGATATAAACTCTTCTTTTTTTTTTTCTTTTCTCTCCTTTTCTTTGCTTTTTCATTTTTCTATTTCTTATCTACCTCATGCTTTTCCACGTCTTTTCCTCCATCACCGCGCTCTATACATTTCATACGAGCTCGTACAGGCCATCCCAGAAATCACTCAAACTTTTTAAACGCTTTCGACGGCGAAAAAAAAAAAATCAAAAATTCTTAACCGAAATTAAAATTAACAAATTCAAATTTTTTTATTAAAAATTGATATATTTAAAAAAATTAAAATATCCAATTAAAAATTTCATTTCAAATTAATAAATATATTTGGACTAAATAACATTTTTAATAAATTTCAAATTAAAGGTAAATTTTGAATTGAAATAATTTTACAAATCCAAATTTATTGAAAAAAATTAATTTAGTTTTTGCACTTTTCTTCGTCGTGTGTGTGTGTGTGTGTGTGTGCGTGTGGAGGTTCGATGCAATTTTTGAGACGGCCTGTAGCCCGCTAGACTGGCTGTAGGTGTTTCCTTGTCAGCTTTCTCCTCCCCGCAGCACACACAGCCAATGAGAAGAAGAAGAAAAAGAAGAGAAAAAAAAGAGGACGATTCTACAGTCCCTGGGCTTTCCTTTATCCATCGCGCGCGCGATAGCTCTGGGTGTAACGTCGCTACGTGTCGAATATGTTCAGCCAAGCTCGAGCTTATCGAGCCAAAAGAGCTGGCTCTACACTGGATATATACTTGACGATATACTATCCTCACGACTTGCGCTCCCTTTTGGAAGAAAAATGCCACATCGCCGAGCACCACAGGCAACTCTCAAGCTCGATATAGAGGTCGCGGCCGGAGCAAAGCAGGAAATGGATAACGAAAAAATGGATAAAACAAAAGAAACCAAGCTGATTATTGATTTTTTACGATTCTACAGAATTTCGAAAATTTTAAAATATTTCTATTTGATTTTTATCGATGAAAAATAATTTTCGATAAATATTTCCAATTGTTCAAGTTTCGAGACTCGATCGCGCGGTCTCATTTGCAATCCCGGCGTTGCATAAAATCGTTAATGTCAGGAAAAAAAAAAGGAAGAGAGAAAAAATTGGCTAAAAAGTCAATGTCATTTGAATAACGTTCATTGATAGATTTCGCGGCGAACATTATCATACTTATAGAATCTTCCTCGAAAGCGAGAAGATGCAGGATAAAATATGCGATAAAAAGTTTACCTTATAACGGACGTTTTCTCCGCTTTGCTTTTGTCGCAGCCAATCGCTCATTTTCCATTCGCTCCCCCTCGCCGTTTATATTATGCAATCCCAAGTGATTCTCACCTGATCGACACTTGTTCTTTTTCCTTCGCCATTATAAACCGCAATTAAGCCTCCAAACGAAAACAAAATTCTATTTTCCTCCATTAACTTGCCCGGGGAGCTCGATCACGATGAAAAAAGGTGGCTCCTCGTTGTTGGGCAAGAATTTTCCGGAAATATTGTGCGACGACCCTACGAAAATGAAAACGCAATGTGCAGCCACCGAGCAGAATAGAAAAAAAGCTGCTGCTCGAGTGTCATAGCTGGTGAATTGTTCTCTCAAGCGGAAGTTACACTCGCGAGCTTATCGCCGCCTCTGCTCTCCATTGCCGCACGGTTTCCCTCTCCCGGCCAATTGGTCCTTTTTATATCTTTATTGTCTCCACCGCTAACGACCCTCTTGCCTGCCTCTCGGAACACCATCTCACAAGATTCTCCTCGACACTAACGCCCTCCCTCGGAGATATCATTTCGAGGATGCGGAAAAAAAAAAAACAACCGGCAATAACTCGGACAATCTCACTTCCTTTACGTTCCGCGACGCACACACACGCGCACTAAATTTTAATTAAAAAAATACTCTCGTACTGTGTGGAGAATCGATCGTACCGGAAAATTCAATAATTCGATAAACTTGATCGAATAAAATATTGGTGGGATTAAAAAAAAAGATTTATCTACTCTGAGAATGAAATTTGGTCAAAAAACGTTCGATGTTTTGGTGAAAACGGTGAAAATATATGTAATTTTTGATAATTTAAAAATTTTCATTGTTTTGACAATATTTTTCATTTCTTATGAAACTGTCAGTAAAATTAACGATTGGGTTGACAAAAATTAACTTTCCGGAGAAACTTTGTTCAATATTTTGCGCCGCAATGACCAAATTTTCGTGATTTAGAGAGAAAAAAAACGTTTAGTCGAGCGTATCTAAAGAAATATCGAACTTTTGCAACAAAATTTGTCTTTCCAGTGCGAGCGTTTGAAATTATTGCTTCGCGCCGAGTCTCCAGTTGCCGATAAATTGAATTTGTTGGAGCAAAGTTATTTGAAGGTGCGACAAAGCATCGTAACATGATGTATCGAAACATCATGGCAACTCGAACGATCTGCGAGTTCTACCTTAATGAAATATTGAACTTTGACGTACTCGAATTACAATGTAAATTGCAGTGTACACGGAGGGAGAGAGCCAGAGCAACGACCTCGATTCCCCGCAAGGAATATATCAAATACTTGAACAAACGAACATACCATTTGGCTTCTCCGGAACTTGCAACATTCTCGAATGTGTGTCACATTCAAGCACACGGTTGAGTGCTTGGCTCCAGTTGATGAAACGCGCGCGTTTCCGCGAATACGTTGGAGACAATCTCCTCGAAATTTTTCTCTCGCGTTTTTGTAACGCTCCACGGAATTGTTTCGAGTACGCGATCGATCAATTATCACGTGCAATTCGTTCAAATTGCTCGATGTATTTAGAAAAAGAAAGAAAAAAAAAAAACAAATTGTTCCTATTGGGAAATTTCAATCACATTGAAATTGGAATCTCGGGAAACGTAAAAAAAATTAATCGTCACCCAGACTCGTGTCTATGCGAGGAAGCAAAAATCGCATAGAGTTTGCGGAGAGAGCCCGTAAAATGTATGCAGAGCCAGCGGAGAGTCGTTTGGCCCGCTGGCAGAAAGATGGACATGGCTTTGGTGGTGGAGAGGCGGAAGCAGCTCGCGTCATCATTTGTTCCGTATAAACTGTGTGGGTAACCGCCGAGCACCAGCAGGCTCCGTTGCCCTCCGACACATTGAGTATAGCGTGCACGTTAGTAATGCGAGGATGAAACTTTGTTAATCTCCAGATGGTTTGCACTCGTAGAGAGTATTACTCGCGGTAGCAAAGGCATGCACAGAGAGTTTCGGGTCTGGCAGTCGCACATAGGAGAAATAAGCAAGATAGGGGATGAGCTGTTGAAGGCTGCGAGGAGGGAGCGCGCGGTGTGAGGCCCGGCGAAGCTGCTGCTTCCGGGCAACTCGCGCTATACATTATATTCGTCTCTCGGGGCAGCTCTCTTGTGCATGCGCCGTTAAGCCGCTTGTATACGCCGAGCAGCTACATAGTCTAGCCTAATTAGGCGAAAGCACGACGACCGTAATACGTCCGCGCCTAATTAAATTCTGTATCCGCCCGCGCATACTGTCGAGAAAATGTTGCTTGAAATAGGTGCACCTGCGGAACAGAGCTAGAAACGACCGAATGGCTACAATCGTAATGAGTTACTTGTCGCTTCTCTATAAACCGAAATCCCTCGACAAAATTTACCCACAAATTCCCATCAGCCAATCAAACTCTCTCTCTCTGCGGAAATCACTTAAATTTCTCGACGACTATCCGGAGACGAAAGTGCATCCGGCACGTCTTTCTGCAGCTTGCAATTGCATTGCCAAAAATCTATCGAATTTATAATCGATAATAAAAGTTTATTTTATCCAATTTTCATTGAAATATTTTTTTTTTATCAAATATAATTTCATTCAAATATTTAAATTGACATTTTTTTTTTCATTAATTCAATTACTTTAATAAATATCAATTATTTCATTGTGAATTCGAATTTATAAATAAATCAATAAGTAAGGATATGAATCGCCGTACAGCGTCGATTTCTCGGGCGCACATTGTTTCTATATTACAGCCTCGAGGCTGGACTCATGTGCTGCGCGACGTTTATTTGTCCTCATCGTTCGCGTTCTCGCCCTTTATTTGCATCTTACCTGGAACAAAGGAACATATTATCCTCCAAAGAGCTCAAGGCTATAGACTGTATCGTTGGAGCTCTCGCTTGTCGAAACTTTGCCCCTCCCTACATCAATCTACGCGTATTCTAGTATGCGCATTGTGTTTCGTCCGCGCGCGGAGAGTGACGGCGAAGCCTGGCGAAGGAAAAGGGCATGAGGCTCGAGGCGTATTTGCCCGTACGCCAAGATTTCGCCGAACATTCGACGCACCGGAAAAGTCGGAAATCGTGACGATATCGCTCTCGATCGGTTTCGCAACGACAACGGACACCAAAACGTTTTTTCTTTTTTACTTTAATTGATAATTCATGAAAAGGGAGTCCGAGCAAACGACAGCAAACTTTCTCGACGAGAAATTAGCTTCAGAATTTAATCTAACAAGATTCCGGTCGGGACAGCCGGTTTAATCATCCTCCCCAAAATCTACTTCGCCCTTAGATCATATAATGTCGCAGCCCTTTATCCGTAAAACGTTTATTCATGCAGATTCGTGTCCCACCGACGTCGGAAATCCGTCACACGCGTATCACCACCCGCAAACTCCCGTTACATATCTATATCATGCGGGGGCTCTCTTAACCGAGCGAGCCAAGCTCCTCTAGACTTTATTACGAATCCGGAGCAACCGAGAAGCGCAGCAGCCTCTGCTCTCTGTGGTTTTCGTTGTCGTCGGTCCTATATGAGTTTGCCCACCGCGGGGAGAAATCCTCTTCCTCTTTGCTACAGGTGTTTCAGCTTCCCTGAATCTTTCTCGCCCCTTAGCTAACCATACGCCGCACGTTTACCATCGCTCAGCTTCACTCAAAATAAACAGCAAACAGCGTCTCATCGTTTCGCTCAAGATTTACACCCAAAATTATTCTTCGCGTGTTTTCTAACGAAGAAAATTAATTTTCAGGCTCCACCTGCATCGCGGATTGAATGAAAATCTGGCCAACAACTCGATGAACCTTCGCTCTCCAATTTTTCGTTATACTCAAGTTCACAACTTTGGGCTCTAAGGAAAAATTCATTTTTCCATTAATTATTTGTTCAATTTCATAAACCATGACAATCTTCGTACCAACTTTCAGTTTGTAGCATTAAAAAATATCGTTTTATAATCCCGATCAAATATTCAATATGAGAATCTTGAGATTTGCCCAAGTAAATACGGAATTTCGTTGGATTCCAAGGATGCAAACTTGAACATGATCTTTTTTCACCTTTTATGTCCCTCGGACGTTCATCCCTCCAGGCACGGAATTTGAATAGCTCAAAAACCTTTTCGCTAAACTTTCATCGCCTCGTTCTCTTATCAGATTCGGAGTCTTTGGCTGCCTCGCGAGTTTCCCCATGTCTTATGCATGCCAAGTTCATCCACGGAGATCGAGAGCCAAACAATGAAAATCCCTTTTGCCAGAGGAAACTCTTAATTCTGTTTCTTATTATCATTATTCTCAATTATTCGTCGTGTTTCGTAGTTTTCGATTATGCGCTGGTGCTCCCTCCTCCCTAAAGGTTTAAATATTTCAATGCTGTGTGTCTATGCTAATGTCCGGCCAGACACACGAGATATGCAGAGAGAGTTTATAATAAACGCGGGCGCTCACTTATTTCCCTTGCTGGCTAAATATCGCCGAGGGCGATCATGGGACTTTTCCATAACGGCTGTTGTTGCTTCAGCTGGAAAAGCTCTCGTGTACGGAAACGTTGGGGCAAACTTTGTTTTCACAGCAAGATAATCCATCTTCCGAGCCAACGAGCCGGAAGCTGCACTAATAACAAAAGTCTTTCTCAATCTCTCGCTTAACCGACGATGCACTTGGCCTTATTTACGTGATTAAGTTTCGGATCAAAAACTTCGATAAAAAAAACGAAAAATGATTTTTTTTTTTATATATAAGAAAAAAAACAAAAAAATCGTTTTTTTTCTTCATCATTGACAATTTTGGTTCGAATCGAGGTTGCGAGTATATATTTTTCCATCGATTCGTCGAAGCTTTGTACGGCCAATTTTTTGTTACTTTTCCCGGCCGCAGGCAAATTACCATGCACAACGGAGCAAATATCTCGATAGATTTCGAAGAAAAATGTGCGCATAATATTCATCACCGTATATGACGTGGAAGCGCGCCCAGATAGCTTGATATTTATATCAAAAAGACGCTTTTTCGTTCGCCCTTGGCAAATTACTTTCGACGGAATAACCACGAGTTAAATCTGCCTCGAACGGTCGACCGTCATCTCCCCGAGAGGAAGCTTGCGCAAACTTTTTTTTTCACCAACCTACCTTATTGATAGAGGCAACATCGTCTGTTTCGCACGCGACTCGCTCCAATGCACTTCGTTCCGCCATAAATATGTCCTATTTTTTTTTTATGTCATTGTCAATGCTTTGTCCGCAGTTTTTTCTTTTTTTCCTTAAAATTTCTCATTTCAAAAGTTTATACTTAAAAAATGAAATGATATAAAATTTTAATTTTTTTAAATTTCACTTTTAATTATTTTTTTTTTAAATCCAATATTAATTTTAATTTAAATATTTAATTTAATTTAATTTTGATATTTTAATATTTATTTTTGTTGTTAGCGTCGTGTATAATATTTTGGAAATTCGGAAAGTCTCTCCGAATCGCAGTCATTCCGTAGCTCCCGAGTATATATTTATGAAGAAAAAGTGACAATTGAAG